>BPLR01018528.1:0-35332 GCA_021605095.1 Caerostris extrusa
GTTACGTATTGCTCCACGAGATGTCCAACCTCATCCATTTCATTGATGCTACATACCTTCTCCAAGAATCTATCATATAATAGTTCTATTTTCTCTTCTTCCGTCATAAATTTACTTATGTTTTATATTACTTAAATCACATAGATGAGGATATAACTATTTCACTTTATTTATAATTATTAAGATTTCATCAAAAGGCAGAGACATTTTCACAGAGAACAAAAACGAGAAAGAAAAAAAGTTGCACGGCTACCAAAGGGCAAAAACAGCGGTAAAAATATATTCGATCCTTATTGGATCCTCAATCCAAGTCACATGACACGACAAGCATTTCCAGAATTGAAAGCAACCAATTCTCAAATTGGGCAACTTCAACGCTGGTGTAACGCGGCGAGGTTTGTGATTGGTCAACCCCTCACGCCTCGGTGGGAAGGAGCCTAAGACTTTTCTCTGAGTTCACCAAAGATCATGCACGTCGCAAACATATCGTTTGAACAGCAAGGTCGGCTTGCATCCCATTGAAGGAAACGAGCCTCTGATATGCACTGAAATACGTTCTATTTTCTGAAAAGATATATATATGTATTATTTTGGTGACAAAGAAGATTCAATTTAGAAATTAATCATTTTTCATTCACAAATAGTGTTATGTCGAAACTATGCTGTAACAAGAAGTTTTTCGTAAAAAATATTTTGTTATTCTTTTTTAGTTTGAGTTAATATGTGTTAGATGTAATATGTAAGTTAGAGAGTTAATATGTAAATCACCATTATTGCTGTTTTCTTTCATCTGCATAAAAATGATTTATAAAAAATCTTATACACTACAGCATTCATCAAAAATATTTTGTGGGCGCGTACTGTAGTCTTCCGTACGTGACGTGCGTGGCGCAGAACCCCCACCAGAAGAAAATATCACCTGGCGAATGACCTTGAAATATGCAGCAAAGTTTCCTATTCCTCTATTGCTGTACATGTAATCCCTTGCGACTTGTGTTGGAGGCTTTCTGTTATCAAACTATCATTTTTACTTGCCAGAGTTTTTGTAAATGTAAGTAGCGTTACTATATTCAAAACTGCATTTATTGCATTAATTACACTTCTGCCCACATTATACATACGCAGTCCAGTCGCATTAATGTGACCGCCTGTCAAAACCAGAATATACACTCTTGTATATTCTGGCTTTAAGGGGAGTATGGAAAAATATGTTATTTAAGTGGAATTCTTTATATACACTCCACCGCAATGTGCTGCCACCCTTCGCCTTTTGTGATTGGTTATTTCAATGCGTTGACGCCGAAAGTAGGTGGTGATCGCATTAATGTGACTGGACTGTGTATTTCGCTACAGGATCTGAAGTAGCGCTATTGTTTACCCTTTGTTCTTAAACAGCTTAGTTCAAAGCCCGATGAGTAAAACAATTTATACTCTCACCATTTAATTTAAGAAACCATGTGAGGGTGCAAACTACCATGTATCACCCCTAGGGAGTGTTGAATCTTAACTGTGATAGCAATTCAGGCCTCAAACTTTAATTTACCAGAAGTGAAATGCTTTAGCAATCGCATGTATAGACTAATGTATAACAGGGTTAAATACTCCGGATTTGAGAAAATTACTTATTGACTAAAGTATTTTTTCAATTTGTGTGATAATTTAATAAAGACAAAAATATTTTAAATGTTTCTTTTTAATGTATTATTATGATATTAATATTTCACACTAATTTGCATTTACTCTGGTTCTCTAGTGTGAAGGGTGATTTTCCACTGATGTTAAAATCTCAATCGTAGGCTATCGGAAAACCTGATTTCTTTGTCTAATCATAGTTCCGATTGGTTGGTATCTATGACTTGAAAATTTAGGATCAAGTAAAAATTCAGTAGCAACTTATAACTGAAGGACAGTTTGAACTTGTTCATTAGATATTTTTGACAAATCATGTATTACTAAAATTTCATTTTTTTTATAGTATTGTTGAAGTCTTAAAAAAAAGCACATCATTTTTTCGATTTTCAGAAGTCCTTTAACATATGATACAAATAATATACAATGAAAATTGTGGAAATAAGATAGAAGATTATATATTCAATAACTTGGGCAAAAAAATGTATGCTTACCGAGTGGGCATATCCAATGTAAATAAACATATGAAAATTAATTTAGTTTGAGAATTCAAGAATTCATAGCATATAAATCAGTGATATATAAATGAAATTCAATGAAACATGTGATGAAATAATATAAGATTAATTTTTAAATCCAATTATGTATGGAACAAATTGAAAAAATTTCTATAATATGTAATCAGCATATTTGAAAGAAAAATTATCAGCACCCCATTTATTTATTAATTATATATTGAACGTTATTTCAGGCGTTTTTTATCTATTTGAAAAGGAATCTAGACACTGCTACATTACATTATTTGCAGCTCCATGAAATTTTCTTATTTCATTTTTAAGTTTCTGTTTATATTTCTCTTAAATTGAAGCTCCATCCAAAAGCAATTTCTGATGGATGCAGTTTTTTTTAACTTAATTTTTACGAAAAGTTCCAAGAAGAAATCCATGGTTAGTCAGTACACAGAAAGATTATACACTGCACCAAGAAAGTCTAAAATTTGCTTAACCAATAATCCTTGTATTATACGTTGCTCCTCATATGGTTGTTATTTTAAATAATTTCAATTAAGCACATCTTATCTTGAAAATAAAGATAAAATTAAAGTTTAGTAAGAAGAAATCAAATATTTTGAAGTAAAGCATTCATAAGTGAGTTTCTAAAATCATAACCCACTGAAATATGTCTGTTAATCAAAAGCTAAGAATTCTGAGAATCGTAGGAGATGAAGAAAAAAATAAACTCGATTACAGTTTCAGACATAGATAGAAAAGTAACATGTGAAGTAAAATAACTACCTTTTCTTAAACGACCTTCATCCATCTTTAGAGTTATTGGTGTCTGTCAATCTTATTGACAGAAAGTTTATATCTTCTTATCTTACATCCAATGAACCAATTTAAGATATTTCATTACATTCAAGAACCAGATAATGTCATCATTTTAGTAGAGTGTACTAGTTGTGTTTGCCATACATATGACAGCGAATCGGTCCATTTTAAAATCTACAACTTTCCACAGGAGGAAGCTGAAATTAATTGAAATTTTTTATAAAATATCATTAATTTTTATTATTTATTTTATTATTTTATTTCATTAATTATATTTGTAAAGAACAGTCGCGATTTATATTTAAAATTCATTACTGTCACAGTGTTTCAAAATTAAATGGATTAAGGGATTAAAAATTTACAATGGATATACTAAGGGATATCACAAGCGAGCATCCCTTGGCGATTTTCATTTATACATTATTTCAATAATTATTCAATTAAATAATTCAATTACACAGTCCAGTCACATTAATGTGACCACCTGTCAAAAGCCAGAATATACCCTCTTGTATATTCTGGCTTTAAGTGGAGTGTGGAATGTGGTATTTAAGTGGAATTCTTTATATACACTCCACTTCAATGTGCTGCCACCTGCCTTTTGTGATTGGTTATTTCACGTTGACGTCGAAAGTAGGTGGCGGTCACATTAATGTGACTGGACTGTGTATGCAGTATTCATAAAGAAGTTCAATTATTTGTGAATGATCTTATTTTTTTCTAAATCTCTTTTCACACGATAGGCATCGGTTCTTTTCCTTATCCTGTCCTTGGTAACCCTCAAAATTTTCAAGGTAATCCAATTTCATTGTATGTATCTAAATATTTACAATTTTGTCAGCAATTACTAGTTTAATCCAAAGAGATATCTTAAGAGATAGACCACTAAATAGGAAAGGCAGATTTTAATCTGTTTTTGATTGAATAAACGCTAACTTGTTGCATCAAAAATCTGAAGTATAATGATCAGGAGAAACTGCTTAAATTTTTTTTAGTGAAAAATCCATGAAAAAAAAAAATAATAATAAATAAATAATAATAAATAAAAAAATAAAAACAGATAAAATAATAATAGAAGATAAATAAAATATTAATGATAAATAAAGGAAATAATAATAAAAATAATAAATAATAAATATGATTTTCTTAAAAGGGAAAACTCAACATTGGGACCTGATGGCCGAGGGACTAACGCTCTGGCGTTCGATGCCACAGATTTCGGGTCCGAGACCCGGCTGTGCCATGGTTGTTTGTCGTGGTCCGAAATCCACTTTAAAACCATAGGTCCCGATCTAATATGATTGTAGAGTGTTGGGCGAATGGTAGGGCAATCTTACCTTTGTAAAGAAAAAAACATCTCCTGTCTCGTAATCTGCCATACGGCGAATGGCCTTGGCTCACCATGGAGCTGTTGCGCCAAATAGAATAGAAGAAAACTTGATTTTGCTAACAAAAAACTTTGAAATTGAAAGTTCAAGATGATTTTAAAAGTATTCTTTACCTGGAAAACATTTTGAGTAATCATCTAATGCTTTTGGTAATTTATGGTTCAATTATTAAAAATGCTCGATGATGATTCATCGTACTAATTAATCAGATATTTTTGCTATCTATCTACTAATACCACAAAAACCTATTATGATGTTAGTATATATATATATATGTGTGTGTGTGTGTGTGTGTATTTCCGAATTTCTTTGTATATTACATACATATATATACATATATATATATATATATATATATATATATATATATATATATATATATATATATATATATATATATATATATATATATATATATAAGCATATATATATATATACAAAGAAATTCGAAGAATTCCGATAGATTGGAACAATGGTCAGGAATACCAAAACAAACCTCACACAGATACATCATAGCGGATACTTCACTCCTGTATTCCAGAGAGAGAAATGTTGGTCGAAAATTAATTAAGCAAATGTCAGTATCCGTTAAAAATGTTGTATAAGTAGTATATAGTTCCCAAACAATGCTGAAATAATGATAACGCATGCTTTAATTGCATGCGATAATTAATGGAAATGGATGGACACCGAAGCGTTTGTATTGTGAAAAATTTCAAACAGACGCTGTAACATCTGCCTAAAATTGCATTTTACCTAAAATTATTTTAAAATGATACAATTTTCACCTAAAATTGTATGAAGCTTGATGTTCACGATGTACACTCATTATGGTTGGAACCGACTATCCCATGCCATTGAAGAAGCTACTACCAATACAATTAGCCTCAAACATGGTGTTGTGTGTGTACATTAAGGAATCAACACTGGTAATTCATTTTAAGTGACAACTCTTTATTCCCCTCCCATTTGAATCAGTATATTTGAGAATAATCTGAAACATTCATCAAAAAAATTTTTCCTTTTAATTAATTAAAAGGGAAAAAAAATGTTTGATGAATGTTTCATGAAAATGTTGAAAAAGTTGTTGAAAAAAAAAAAAGTTGTTTGAAAAATGTTTGATGAAATTTAAAAAAATGTGTATTTAAAAATTGTAAAACATCTCTAATCAGCAAAACTAAATACAAAATACGAATGAAGAATACAAATTATGAACTGAAATACATAGGAACATACATTATGAACTGAAATACATAGGAACATACATTATGAACTGAAATCATATAATACAAAGTATTAATGAATTCAGTGCTCTGAATTATCTACACACTTTCAGTACAAATCTGCGTTGTTTGTCGAAAACATTTTTTTTCCCAGATTTATAAAATAAATGTGTATGCAAGTTCTTTTATTACTTTGAATTTATATTTTTAAATTAGAAGTATTAATGAATTTATGAATTTCTCAATTTTCTCTTTCATTGCAGATCGTCAGATGCCGGACATTACACAATTCAATAAATCATGTTTTTACATCAAGACGAATTGAAATCAGATAAATTAGATTTGCAAGTCGAACCAAACCTGAAAATTGATTAAAAAATTTTTTTAAATTGTAAATTACTGAATAAATTATTTTCCGAATCAAAATTATAAATCGTTCTTTTTTTCCTTCAAATGTAAAATATAAATCTTTTCTAAAATCAATATTACTTGATCAATATAAATTAAATAAAAAATCAGAAAGCTACATCAGATTACATGCAAATTACTAGGGCTGCTATCCTTTAACGTTATTGTATCCAAAGAACGTCCAAGAGTGACCAAAAACACTCTTTAACTCACTCTCTAACACTCTGACTAAACATTTTGCAATCAGTTTTGGTTAATTTCGAGATAGCCATATTTCGAGTATTATCGAGTATTAGTATTAGTAGAGCTGCTATCATTTTTACGTTCTTGGACATACATACTGTTAACATCTTAAAACACTCTTTAAATTTTCTGCCTTTCAGCAATCAAAACCAGGAAATAAATTTTGAGATAACCATATTTCGAGTATCAAATTCCATACACGAAATTTCAGTACTCGACATCATTGATATGAAAAATTACAATGGCAATCCAGTGAATGAACAAAAAGCTGGCAACAGTAAATCTTATGTAACAAGGTAGTTGAATGTGAGATCGCCTTTAATTCATAGACTGTATACATTTCTAAGAACAGAATCAGCTTCAAGAAGGAAAAAGAGGTGTAGATCTAAAGATAGTATCACTGCAGATGACTACTATTTATAGTTAACTGCAAAGAGGCTCGAAACAGCAGCACCAACTTGCATCAGACCTTTTCTTGTAGCAGTTACTGAAAGACAGATTGTTGATCTAGCAGGAGCTGAGTGTGGATATTATCCCAGTCATATATGTAATTGGTGGGTCCAGTGAATGCATGAGGATAGATATTCTTTGAAAGGATGCACTGACTGTATTGTCCTAAGAGACACCGTTAATGCCCAGTTATGTATATTTTTTATTCGATTGTTTGTCTTTATAAGTTATAGTTGATGACCCTTTCGTCCTACAAAAAGACAATTATAGACCTTTACAGATATCAGTTTGAGACATAATTACCTTCGTGGGGAGATGTGCATATGGTTGACTACCACGTTCTCTGAATTTGAGTTCTGTTGGGAGCATTTCGGATGCTCTGAGTATACGCAGTGTTACACTTAAACCACCCTTTACAGCCTGTACATTACATAATCTTTGAATGCCGTCATTTTGAACATGACATGGCTATCGTTATGGTGGTAATCCCTCTTATATCTAAAAGAGGTGATTATATTTCATATTTATTGGTTTGTTTTTGGTTTTGTTTGTCTCTCTACTGCCATTTTGTGCACACCTTATGCTAATTAGACTGGGACCTACATTTTAATCATAAGACGATCTTTAGAATGATAATCTTTAGAAGAAGACGTAGACGATCTTTAACATAATTTCATTGAAAAATTCCAGTAGAAAAATATATTTAAATAAACTTCTTTAACGTAAAACACGTGACTTTTAGATTGTTGAGAAAGAAATGAGCTTTCTTTCGTGCCCATCTGTCGTAGATAATTACTCTAAATCTCTTATAATGAAATCAGACTGTTAACACAAAAACAACAATTTTCTTTATAGCTTAATTTTTTCCTATGTTATTAAAATAAATCCAATAACTTATTATCACCCTGAGTATCATTACAAAAATTTCATTTCGAAAAAAATGCTAAAGTGTCTTCAAAATAACATTTGATATATTTGCATATATTTCGATTTCTTTTTAAAATTTGGAAGGGATTATTTTATTTTAAAAGCTTGGATACATATGAAGAATTTCTTGAAGTGTTTCTAATGTTTTTAATTACGTCATTTATTTTTATATAAATTATGTAAATATACATAATGCTGTAACTTATCAACGTATTCACATGTAATTTATTATTCTGCACAACATAACACTCAGTAAGTGTTGTGAATGCCTCTATCTCGAATCCGGTTCCTTCTGGATTGTCTACGGTGTCCAGTGGAATGAAACGTGGATGTTTTGACGTCAGTGATCCTCAGTATCACCATGGATACCATCTCCAGCAATTCGCAGAAGGCCAGGACGGAGAAACCCAACCACAAACTAAGGTAGCCTCCGAGGTGACTGAATACTTCCACTAGCTGTAACATACGCAGAATAAATATTATTAATAACTCTGGAAATGGGAAACATATGGAATCATATCATATATTTCTTTCTAATACATATCACATAATTTCTTTCTGCTACATAGCCCTAGATACAAAGGGTGAGATATGGAGAAAAAAAGAAAGACCTGTTACGATCAGCTGCAACGAATATTTTGCACAAAAAATTTCGTTCACAATAACAAAAAAATGAAATGAACAAGACCTTTAAAATTGTAAGTAAAAAAGCAATATTTCAATTCAGCTTCGGCACTCTGATTCATTATCCCATTATAAACTTTTAAATATTGCAAGATCTCTTTTTTTCCCCATCGGTGATTTTCTAAACTTATTTGTTTCTTGAAATCCTCTGCCAAATTTCGTGCCATTCTGATTATAGATTCAACTACTCATGGCTTTTTTGTATTTAATTTTACCTTTTTATATTTTCAAACCCTATAAAGTTTAAGGGCTCTTTAATGGATCATATTTATAAATTCAAGCTTCTCAGCTTAATATTTCGGCATATAAATAATAATTTGTAGGAAAAACATAGAAAAACCTAAATTAAAATTAACTTAAAAAAAACATTTTTGAAATTTTTAGAATAATTTTAAATTCATGTACACATACCTCATATTTTGGTTGATGCTCATACATAGTGATTTCCATGGTTCGCAAATATAATTTCACTCTTACCAAATTCTTGCTAAAATATAAAAAAAAAATTACAACTTTAGTACATTACAATGTTCGTAGTCAAAAATAAAATGTTTTAATCTTTGTATATAACAAATGTTTTTAAATAAATTAAAATGAGAAATTTTAAATATTTGTCAGATTTTTAATTGAAAAAAAAAAATTGTATTGCCTACTTATAAACAAAATTTATATATTACAAAACATTAACATTTTATTATGGTAAATTTTTATATAAACAATTATTAATGTATTTTAACATTTTAATTAGAATAAAAATATGATATTCATTATCTTATATCTAATAATATAAGATAATGAATATCTCTGGCAGTTTAATTGTAAGCATTAAATTTTCACTCTTTTAATAATAATTATGCATATTTAAAAACTTGCAATATTAAAATTTTTATGTATTTTTAAACTCAATTCAATAAATTTGATTTTTATAATGAAAATTAAATGAAAAAAACAACAAAATGTTTAAGAAAACATTAGCCAAAAAAAATGTATTATTTAAAAAATAAAATTAATTTTCGTCGCAGATAAAAATTAATTTCATAAAATCCTCTGTGCAATCAAAATACTATAATGAATTACTATCGTTGTAATCTTTTATTTTTCTTTCTTTTAGTACAGAATTTATTGCAGATAGCTATTTTTTTTATAATTATTTCATAATATAATATTTTACTCCAATTTTTTAAATTTTTCCACTAATTATTAATGGTACTAAATAAATTATTTAAATTGAAATTGAAACAACTTAAATTATATTTTATTTAATATTCTAAAAAGCATCTATCTTTTTATCTTAACTGAAATATAAACAGAAATTATCTAGCCTTATAAAAACTATGAAAATACATTTAATATTCTTTTTGAAAAATAAATTAAAATTTTAGCATAATAATTAACAATTTACAGCTACAAACAATCGCATGATCTTAGAAAAATATGCAAAAAAAAAAAAAAAAAAAAAAAAATCAAGGTGAAGCTTCCAGATATTACCGAATTTCCGTGAGATTCTTATTCGTCCAAGAAGGAACATTGAGCATCTGAATGCGGAAAAATAAATTATAAAATATGTATTTCAGAGGACAAAAATATAAATACAAATATTTATGTTAATAATAACTGCTAATATAAACATTAAAATATCTATCAATAAGTCAAAAATTAACAAAATTTGTCTTTAATAATTTATTTATTAAATTGTGTTAATCCATACATTTTTACTGAATGTTTTTAGTAAAATATTTATAATATATTCACTTAAATAAATTTTAAAAAATTTTTAAAATCTATAATTTAAAATAAACGTTTCATAGGCTAATACAAAAAAAAAAAAATGCTTATAAACATAAAACATAGAACATGTTGTTCATTTAAAAAAAAACAACGTATTTTATGTTTTATAATATTTCAAAATATCTTTCCGATTTTATAAAATTATTAACATTCACATATACAGGAATTAAATTATTAAATTCTTTACATGATTATACATTCCCAAATCGACATAAATATGTAAAACTAATTATTAGAATTTGGAATATTAAAAAAAAAAGGTGCCAAATAATTTTACCTGTTTTTTACGTGGCCACACCGACGAATCAACAGCAGATTCAAAAGTCTTTCTTCTAACAAAATAGTTGTTCTTAATTTTTTAATATAATTCACAACTATCAAAAATACTATTGAGAAATTACATACCTTATTTGAAACTGTGTGCTTTTATTTTGCATATAAAATAATCAAATAAGTATTTAAATCAAATTGTTTAATTTAAAAATCATTTCACCATCGTTTAATTTTCATTTTATTGTCCAAGTTCACCAATTAATAAGTTTCAAGTTTAAGAAAATGCATTAATTAAAATTCGTAACAATAACAAGGCATTAATATCCAGCAAATAACATTAATATCGATGTAATGTATGTAAAAAATATTCCAAAAAAATATCATTAAATACTAAAAGTTAATACTGGTGGACAATGGTTTTAGAAAAAAGAAATAATCTGATTAATTTAAAATCTTTTCAAAATAACTTTTATTCAAAAAAATTATTAAACGTCTTTTAAATATTTTTGTACTCATTCGAATAAAAGACCATAAATTTTGCTTTGTTTCTTATTTAATAACATATACTTTATTAAAAGTATAACATTCTTATTATGTATAATATTAACATTTGTAAGTATTAAATCCTCATACTCTATTTGATAATTTATTGTATACAAATTCATTTACAAAAATCAATTCATTTACATTTACATTTACAAAGTTTGATATGCCAAAAATCATACAAAGATAATTAATTGATTAAAAATATAAGACCAATTATCAACTAACAATTTCAAATTGAATGTTCAAATTAGTAATTGATGAAACCTCGACATATTTGTATACGCCATTGTAAAAAGTGATTCATTAAGTTTCATTGTCTTATCTCCCGGCATTCTCCAATTTGTTCTTAGTTGTCATATTTTGTAATAACCGAATCTGATGGCCTACCATGTTCCCTACATGTTCAATTTGCGAAAGATTTGGAAGGAAGAACAAGAAACAAGTTGGAGACAGCAACCTCTGACCTCGCTCTTCTACACAAGCATACAACGACTGTTTGTTCCAGGACTGAAGTGGGATTCATCATAAAATACTTTTGGAAGTCAGTCTAGCGGCAACCATGAAATTCTAGCACGATAACCCTCCAAAAGGCTTTGTCTATGTCGTGGTAATTGAAGATACATTCCTTAACGGCCGTTATGCGCTTGACACTTTTCAATGAAACGTCGTTAGATGTTGAAATGTACTACAGGTTGGTTTGACAGAAATTGTAGCATGTTAGATTGAGGACAATGATACTATTTAAGAAGTTCAGGCCAGTCGTGAATCATCTGATATTGCCTAGTATTCATGTACTTTGATTAATAAGAAAATTCATTCAAACGCGCCACAGTGTCCATACGGTGCAGTTAGCTGTCTATTGCTTGTTATGGTCAGCCGACTTAACATCTCCCGACTTTATGATTCTGTTGAAATTCCTCTAATTATCATTTAATATCTTCGAGAAATGTTGGTATTGTGACAGCATTAGAGATTGAATCTACGACAACAGAAAAAGACTGTCCGTAATATGTTTGAATCATATAATTGAATAAAAAAACTACTTACTCGCATGGACACGACAAAGTGTCCTGCAATAATTCATAGTATTTTTTTCCACGTCTTCTGCGCAGAATGCTGAAAAATATTTTTATGGAAACTCAGAATTCAAATTAGAAATCAAACTTCATCAATTGCATAACACACAAACTTAAAAATTAACTAAAATTAATGATGAATATCAGATGATGCTTATTTTTTGTTGATGCTAAATGACTTCACTACTGATCTTACATCAATAATTATATATAAATTTAATTACTTTATTTCTATTTTATAACAACCAGTTAATTGCTAGTGATTATAATATAACTAATGAGTCATTACATTAATATTTCATTACTATATCATATTAAAATTATTTTTGTATTGTGTATTCAAGTTGAATTTAAAAGTATCACTTTAATTTAAAGATAAAATTTTGTTATGTTAGCGATATTTTCTGAAATTTTAAAATTATAATAACACATTACTTTACAAATTTTAATGAAAACATATTGTCTTTATGACTTAAAAATACCTTAAAACCAAACTTAACAAATAACTTCTCAAAACAAAATACTTATTGTATATTCAGGTGTATAAAGTGCACCTATAATTTCAAACTACATGTTTTTTTTTTTTTTAATTTCTAGATTTCATATAAAGTGCGTCCAGACGGGAGTACGAAAGAAGCGGATAGATCTCGCTCCTATGGTTTCCGTCTGACCGAGAACAACACGCCACTTTATTACTGAGTGTGATAGCTGACCGAAAATGGAGTCTGCGAGGACTCCTTTGAAGTGTGGAATAACCGACTCCGGTTGGTGAGGGGCCGAGACACATGTCACACAAGGAGGGTTTGCAAACCGGTTTATAATTGGTTCGAGAGGCTGACTCAATAGTTCTCGTACTTTCTCTGGACGCGGCTTAAAGCGCGAAAGAAACCTTAAAATGTACATGAGCGACCTACTATATCTGTACCGCTAACAAGGTATATTTTTTTACTTATTTCTAATTAAGAGAAATTTACCAATGGCCTGATGACCAATTGGCAAAGCAAGTCTGGCTTTTGAAACCCCGGCCTTCAGGTTCGAACCTGGCAGGGGGTGGCATGGATGCTAGTTAGTAGTATGGAATCCACATTAAATTATAGGTCCCGGTCTAATTAGCCTAAAATGGGCAAACAAATGGACGTAGAGCAACAAACTTTCATAATAATAACTTTACCTTTTTTTCCTTCGCAAGGTGAATCTTCGAAGACCAAAGTTAGATTTGAAGATACACATTTGCAAGCTTTTAATTGAAGAGTTCTGGAGCACTCTTGTGTACACATCTGAAAATCAATGTAAAAATCTTCAATTCAACATGTTCGGTTTCTTTTGATTTAGTTATATGAAAACTGAGTATGAAGATTAGTACCTTTGGTGTCAGTGTTCCTTTATTTCTTCTTGCCCAAGGCATTGCATTATAAGTAGTGCAGTTAGTTTGATACGGTAATGGTAGGAGCTTTGTCGTAGTCTGAAAACACGGAGCAAGATTTTTCAATGAAAGTGTGAGCAATAAAATTCTACAATTTTAATCACAAATTATTAAGATATTTTATCCTACACCAAATACTGGAAAATTTAAAGTATCCTCTGATGCATCTAAAAAAAGTTATATAGTGCACTTTGTCTTGTTTATTCATTCACAAATCTCATCGTCGTAAAAGCCAAATCTAATCCGTCGTAATTACCAAACTCAAAGTACTGACCAACCATGATTGTCTGAATCTATCAACTGTAATTGATCTTCCTGATACCCCAAGCTGTATATTGTTCAATCTATTCTTCCCCAGTTTGAACCATAAATACCCTATATGTAGATAATTTTTAGGTGTGTGATCTGAAGTAATGACTTTTTACATTTTCTAAGAAATCCCAAAGTTCTCCTGGTCTAATTGTCTAAATCTTTTAGATAACATGCATTGCCGAGTAATACTATCTTGATCATACCATACACTACATTACTCACCATACCATACCCTACACTACTCACCAATACCATACACACCATCTGAACCTACGACATGTCATGGCTTGGTAATTTTACATGATAGTTGCGTTCTTTGATATGGCATAGTATGGCTCTTTTTTTTTAATTGTTTTAACACACCCTAGTTTTATTATTGAGATTTTATAATTTGACATTCCACTATAAAACATTACATTTCTATAATATTCCTTTTAACGGGAAATAGATCCAAATAAACGTGCAATAGGTTAAGAAAAACAAAACGTGAATAAAAAGAAAAACGTGAAATAAAACGTGCAATAGGTTAAGTTCTATTTTATCATTTCGAAGGCTTTTCTAATGTGGTACTTGTTCATAAATAAATTTTACATGAAGAAAAATACGTTTTAAAGTGTTGTTTTTTTTACATCGGCACAGTTGAAAATAACTTTTACAATTAAAAAAAATATAAAATACACCACGTAAATTTAATTTATGTATGTTATTATTTTTTTTATCTAAAATAAAAATATCATGCTGTTTAAATATTTTTTACGTAATTTGTCTAGAAATTAAGAGCAAATGCTTTAATGTGTGTTTTTATTATTGAGTCAAGATTTCTGATGTTTTTTATAATAGTTTTAGAATTTCTGCTGAATATGAGAAAAAAATAAATATATTATGTTTTTCTATATTTATTTCCGCGCATTTCTGTACACATGCATTGAGATTTATAAACTTTTTATGTGTTTTAAAACATGTAATAAAGAAATAGTTTTTATTGATATTATAAATTGAATTTATAATCTAGCACAATGTAGCAGGAGAAAAATATCATAGATGCAACTTTGTTTAAAATTCAAACCGCTGTTCTTTGGTTCTTTAATGTTTAATGCAATCCTTAACTTTAAAATAGTAGAAATTAATATGAAATTCCTTCGGGAAAATAAAGAATACAATATCAAAGAACTGTTACAAAGAAATATATATCGTTCGTAATCAATAATATTAATCAATAATACATTTCATTTTTAAAACTAATTTCCTTTTGGTATTTATTGTAAATTTCTAGCTACTAAAATGACATTAAAGCAACAAAATTTGATTACCTTTCTCATCCCTACGCTATAAAAATGGCCAGCCCTGGCTTTCACTGCTTCTGAATCAAAGTCAGGATAAAATCTCGGATCATGGACATATATGAGAACTGATGGAGTTTTGTGATCATCTAGGTATTCTTCTGTTTGGACGTCCAAATCCAAGAGTAGTTCTGTAAATAAAAGTAACAGTTATTTTATTAGGACATTTTTAAAATACTATCTTAAATAATAATACCATCTTAAATGTATTACATTATTATTCAACTCGAATGATGGAATTCATAAATGGAAGATTCTTGGATTTACAAGAATTATTTCTCAAATTTACTATCAATTGAAAGAAAATGAAAGCTGAAAATTACAAGTTAAAAACATTACAAAACAGTGTTTTTTTTAAATTTATCTTTTAATTTCAATTTTTATTATTAAAAATCCTAAAAACTTAAAAACATTTACAAAACAGTGTTTTTTTTTTTAATTTATCGTTTAATTTCAATTTTTATTATTAAAATTCTACAGGCACAACTTAAAAACATTACAAAACAGTTTTTTTTTAAATTTATTTTTAATTTCAATTTTTATTATTAAAATCCTACAGGCACAACTTCTTTTATTAAAAAAAAAAGAGGAAGCGCGTAATAAGAAATTTACCATTCAAAGAAAACTATTAAAAAATACAAATCGGTCGTTCAACCGCCATTGAAAAACATTTTATAAATATGCTTTGAATAGTTGTGAAAAATAATAGCTTATTTCCATGTTAAATAACTTATTTATAAATATACTTTAAAAAAATAATAGTAAATTAAAATATAATAGTTAATAAAAAAATAATAGTTTTCGATTTAATTTCTATATTTTCTGTGATTGAAAATTTGAATAATAAGATGATAGTTGTCCATTAATAAATTATAATTGTTTCTCTATAATGGTTCATATTATGAGATCTACTTTTCGCGAATATTTGTATAAACGCAGTAGGTCTTTCGAACTTTTACATTATGCCCCATTTAATAATAAGAATTATGTTTCAACCTCTTTGAATTTTTAAATAACAAACTAGCTTTCATGGTCGAATAATTAATTTTAAAAACATACGAATAGCAGCAGATCTATAACTGCAAGCTGACTGTTCAGTATATTGTTATTTATAGTTGATGCAATAGATTACAGCTTCTTATCAGAAAGATTCAATCATCAATAATAAATTAAAAAGCAGTAATTAGTTATTGATTAAAAAGGTAGGAGCATAAATAATTTAATGTATGTTAAAAAGCTTCTATAAATATTTTATAACAGCTTCCCAAGAGCGTCACGAAAAAATATTTCAATAACCAATGATTAATTTATGAAAACACATTAAATTTTATAATGTTTCACATATTTACATTTTATTATATAAATACAATATTATTAAATTATTTTTCAATAAGAATTTCTACAAATAGAAAACTGTTTTAAATCTTACCTGTAGGTTTATTCCACATATCCGATTCGTAAGCATACAGCATTTTGTGATTCGCCATATTCCATTGAGCATTGAATGTGAAGCAGTTCCCGTGCTCTGCATTATGAAACAGCCGGAAATGCCTATGGAGAAAGAAAGTTCAATCTAAAGTAAAAAATAATGAATGTTTTAAATTCATTAATTCTTTTCTGAACATTCAAGAATAATGTTAAGTAAAAAATTGAAATTTCAAAGAATCAAATGACATCCAAACTTGAATCAGCTTTTCAATAAGAAGATGTAGCTTTTGTACATTAATAAATTGTTACTTGGCCCTGAATTAATTTTTCTTGTTTCATATTATTTTTTAGCTTAAACCATCTGGTTTAAATTCCTTAATTCTTTGATGTTTTAAATTGTTAACGATTTGCTTGCTTCTTTGGTAAATCTCTAGCGATGAAGTTTTCTAGGATTCCATGTAATTAAAATAAAATGTAAATAAATAAATATAGTAAGATATATTTTATTGTGTGTATAAATACTATGCAAACACAAACCTTGAAAAAAAATTTTTAATAAATTTTAAATATAAACGTTGCTAATTTCTTGATGATCCGCGGATAAAGTTGATGAGAGTTAAAATTATATTAGAAATTATACAGTAAACATAATGGAACAAATATGTAATGTTAAGAAACTGTCGAAAATGAAAATGTATAACTTTTATAAAGATACAGTTTAACGTGGATTCAGAACCACATGCAAACATCCATGGCAACGCCAAGATTCGAACTGAAGCCCGTGGTACCAATGGGCACAACGCTAACCAATTTACCATCAGGCCACTGGAAAAAGATTTAAAGTGTTTGTTTCTACTGAATAAGGCTTTTAAAGTTAAGCTTGGAAAATACATTACCGAGACAACTTTTGGATTTGATAGAGATTTATATTAAATAACATATTCATTCTATCCATTAAAAAGAAGCTAAATATGTTGTATAAAAAAAAATTATCATCTCAATATTTGGAGGGGGCGGTATTTTATATTTACTTGTAAGATCTGATCTTCGCCATCCATTCTTCCATTCAGTTTGCATTTAAAAATCATGCGTTCCTTAATGAGCCCAAAATATTTGATCACTTCTGTTCATCGCCAGTAGTCTTCATACTAATAATTCAAAAAAAAAAAATAAGAAATTAAATAATTTTAAATCTTAAACAAGTAATATAAAAAAAATTTTTTTAAAGACAATTCCTACTTTTTTTCACTATATTGCAGAAAATCCTTTATAAATAATTTTCATTCATTTTTTAACTTTATCTGGCGCCATCTATTATTAGATATATGCAACTTAAATCTAAAAAAAACTAAAATTAAGTAATTAAATTTAATTACTGAATTAATATTTGAAAAAAAAAAACCATATAACATCAAGTGTCCTCCAGTTTACAAGTTTAAAAAAATGTATTTGAACTTGAATGGATGAATAAAATGTATTTTATTAACGATTGAAAATTTGAACAAGAATATATAGGAGAGTGTGAGCTAATATTTTTGAATCTTTAAAAATAGTTAGTAATGTGAGCAGAGAGTTATTTCACCTCTTGTATGTGTTCAGCCTGGTTACAGGAAAATTCTTTGCAATATTGGGATCTCATCAACCTGCAGAATAGATACATATATTTTGCATTTATTTAAAAAAAAAAAGATAACAGATTTATTTTTGTAAATATTTTAAAGGGCACAATACCCTAAAAATCACAAAGTAATTGATTTTTGTATCATTACATTTTTTCTCATTCATTATATTTCCTCATAACAGTTTTTATACTTTATGTAATAATGATTTTATATACTTTTTATTTATTTATTAATACTTAAAAATCATTTTTCTCGTGTATTTTTTTAATTTTCATTAAAAAGTTATTTATTTAGCATTTATCCATTTTTTAATTTTGATTTAAAAAACTATAATTATTTGATTTTTTTTATAATTCTTATTATTTAGCTATTTTATTCAATAACTATTTTTCATTGTCTACATAAATAATCAATTTAAAAAAAATTTACAAATTCAGTTTTAGTTGTTTTTGCTGTTTTCTGTGAGTGCATGCTAAAAATATATATTTTTAAATAAATAGCACATTTATTTACATAGAGTTGTAAGATTTTTTTTTTTTTTAGAAAACAATTGATTAAACTATTAAAATTTATAAAAATAGAAAAAATATTTAAAATTTAAATTTTTTTAAATGAAAAATAAAATTAAAGTTAATAAAAAAGTTCGGTAATGCTTAAAAGAATAAAATTAATATTATTTTAAGCCCCAAATAAAAGAGTTTTAAAAAACTTTCCAGGTAATTACAAATAATGGAATATATATTACTTCTATCCTGTTTTTTTTGTAAAATTTTTTAAACTAACTAACAAAATATAAAAAAAAAAAAAAATCTTAAACAAAGAAATTTTAAAAATATATTTGTCCAGCAAAGGTAAAATAATTATGCATAAAAATTAAGCAGACAATTTAAAAAATCCATAGAATTCATGGAGAAATCATTACAGACTATATAAGACTCAAATACTTTAAACAAACATACCTGTTATTGTTGCAAAGAGTGATACCTGGAAATTCAGAAGACCTTTATTCTCCACTCTTACATCCACTGTTGTTGGATACGCAGCGTATAGAGAAAAGTAGGTCGTTGCATGATAAAAGAATCCCAGAATACAGGACACAAATAAGAGAACAAAGAATCCTGCGGCCCCATGTCCTGGACTCGGCAATTTGACTGATTCCACTGAGTGATGATTTGCTGAAGACTTCTTGACCAAAAACCCATAAATTTCGACCTCTTGACCCCATATTGAATATAGATTGACATGTGTCTTTGTTCTTGCGCATTGGCATTAGGTTATCGCAGTTCTTCAGATACATCACATAAGTTAAAAGCTATTTTTTAAGTCTGCCATTATTGAATATCTTTTAAAACCATTTTCTTAAAATAGTTATAAAAAGTTTTTTTAGATTAATTAATGGAGTAAAAATTTATTTCTGAGAAAAATGTACGCATATTTTCCCACTTCTGTTACCATATGCTAATTTTTTTTCTTGGTTGTTTTAAATAAAACGTAATTAGTTTGTTAGTATCATCTTCAAAATATTTCAGTTGTAGTTCAGATACATAATTCAGTTTTTTCCATGATTTTGATATCCAAAAACTATTATGATCAATATATTTTGTGTTTTGAATAATTTTAATTATTTCTCGAAGACATTTCTTAAACACGGAGTAATTTTCTTATTTAAAAAGTTTCCAAGTAGACAGTCAAAAAATATTTATAATAATAATGAAATAATTTACAGCCTTCTATAGAAACTTCTAAAGGCAATGACGCGCAAAATATTTATAATTATTTAAATTTAAAGATTGGATTATTTTATTGTACAAAATTATGCATGGTAATTGTTTAACATACAAAATGCTATATAAAAATTAACAAAATACATTTACCTGCGATATCCATAAAAAGATACGTTAATGATTTGAAATTAAATTGACCTTTTAATGTAAATGTTTTTCAAATATAGTTGCATTGTAAAAATTAGTAATATTTCTTGAAAAATATTTGAAATTAACCCCTTTTGTCGAATAATAAAAATATGTCTCAGAAATATTTTCTGGACAATGGTGATCTGACCATATAAAAACGGAGGAGAGATACTCATGTCTGAAACTGAAAGATGAAAATATCGACAACAGCTTTATTTTATGTTTGCCTTACAAAAAAAACCGATTTGATGTATGAAGACTAAAAGAGACCATCTTAAATGAGGTATGGAAAAAAAAATATGGTCTAGGGTATTTGCTTAATTTTCTTATGGAAATAGAAGAGCGAAACAGTGTCGCATTGAGGAAATTTATAGGTATCTTTGTGTACTTAAGCATTACAGTAATTTTACTAGTAGTGATATATTTATGCTAATGTGTCACTACGGTTTGCACTATAGAGATGTTTTTATTATAATACGTTGAAATATCTCTAAAAAAGATCTATATTATTTGTTAAAAGCTTTTATCTAAATTGGTTGATTAAATTTTACTAAACTACGAAATATATGTCAAGTTTATTAGCATAAATATACCTTATTGTGGTATTTTCAATTAAAAACTATTTATAGTACACATTTTTTATATGACAAAGTTGCTGTTAGCCCAAAGTCTTACACTGTATGTAGCAATTTATTATACTATAAAATAACCTTTAAGTGTAATAATGTTATTTGGAATCATCGGATAGTTAGTTCCTTTTTAATAGTTTTGTTGTGCAATAGATGCGCCCTTTCAGAATCATTTAATGTTAATTTTTTTGAAAGATATAATTTTTTACAGAAATGGTCTTGATAAAGGTGCTGCTTCACTAAACAGAAATCAGATATGTGTCTTAAGCATACTTTTCGACGCTATTATAGACGCAATCCTACTAATGAGGCAATAAAGAAATCGGGTTTACAGAAACCGGTAGTGCTTTCATCTTTCAGAGGGTTAGCAAGCTAAGTGTTGGCGAAGCAGCTATTGAACTTTACGGCATTCATATCAGTGATGTTCGTCGAACATCATCGCTAACGTTTACATATTGGGACTGTTCATTACACTTCAGGAAGAATTACAACCATAGATTATTTATCAGCAAGTTGAAGCACTTCCTCACTAGGGCTCCTTTGTTGTGAGTTTCTAGACAAGGAATTTCCTTGTTGGGGGAATGGAAGAAATGGCCAATATCATGTCTTCCTTTTAGTTTCTTTTTTTTTTTTGGGGGGGGGAGTGGTATATCAAAGGTAGAGTCTTTACCTCAGCAATTGCTGGCGTTGAAGAATTGAAGGATGGGGTATAAGATGCTGCAGATATCACGAATGACATGTTACTTGGCGACAACTAGAATACTTTGCCTTTTTTCGCGTTACTAAGGGTACACATGTTGAAATATATTAAAGCATGTGATCTTATAACAATATTATAACAGTAGTAAAAATGTATGCAAACAAATATATGTTTCATAATAGTTTCACACAAAATTTTGATAATTTGGTCAATTTTATAATGAGGTTTGTGCAGGCCCTGTATTTTCCTTTCAATTTTTATAAAATAGTTTTTGTATTCTATTATAACATTTAATTTTTAAACAAATATTTTAATATTGATTAAAATTTATTTGAAATAATTGAATTTTAAGAAGAATTTAAAAATATCTTTCAAAGAACACTTGTTTGAGGAAATGGATCTGAAGGAAAATTACAGATAAAATTTATTATGTATGTCCTTATAGTTAAATTTCAATGTTAATAAAATTTGCTTTAGCAATAAATTTATCACTTCTTAAACCAAAAAGTAAATCCCTTTCAAATTCTTTCATTCTTTTGTATTTCGTTTATCACCATCTGTATATAGAAATTCAATTTATGCTGGATTCGAATTCTGTATATACTAGCATTGTCTATTGAAAGTAACAATTTGGGAATGTTTATTAATTTCATTTCAAATAATATATAAAGTAAAATAATCTCACTCTTTTGATGTCTTCGTACTTTCAGTCGTTGAAGACATTCTTCCAATTTTAGTTGTTGTTGGCAGTCTACAATCACAAAATTTTAATCTTGACAGATAATTTCTTCTTGATAACGCGACAAAGCCCCCATTTGGATTCCTTTTTTAAAATTTAAAAGCCTAATTATCTTATTAATATCTTTATTTATTATTATAAAAATTTAAAGGACCAGCACAACTAAATTATTTACACGATAGTTACGTGCGTATCATTATGAACTCGCTTCCTCTATGTCATTTAGAGTTGCTATCATGTTCAGAGCATCTACATTTCATCCTCCCTTTTCCTGTCAGCTCACAGTTGACAAGAACAGCACTTACCCAATTATATAAATATATATGTAACCGTGCTTTCTCCTATGCACTGGCAAGAACACCCCCTATGGCATTCAAGAGAAATGGTCTGTAGAACTCGAGACTCTCACCCGAGAGAAAGTACTGAGCAACCTGCGCACCCGCTGAAAAACGTTTAGTTTGTAATCTCCCCCCTCCCCCTCCCCGTGAGAAAATATATTCAGCGCAACCCTGCGTATAAATTGGCCTGCAGATTCTCACCCGAAGAGGAAGTATATTTCGCGTATCCCGCGCGTACCTAAGTATTAGGTTTCGGCTTAGATGTGGAATCCTTCCCCGAATCTATAATTATATGTCTTTAAATGTGTTACATATTGTCTTTCGTTAATTGTATGTATGTGCGCGTGTGTAAATGAAACTGCGAGTTCTTAAATATATGTCTCAAGTCTTAACATAACCGCACCCAGTTACAATCTGGTTGCCCAACCTACACACTTCACAAACTGTTATCACATATGGTTAAGTGTTATATATATATATATTAGTGTCTCTTTGAAAATTTTAATATAATTTTTTTTTATTGATTAATTTATTGTTTGATGTTTTCGCACAAAAAAGTATAATAAAATTTTCAAGAATACGTCAAATTAAATATAGCTTTTATTGTTAAAATCATTACAAATTACATGGCATAAAATCGTGTCACAAAAAACTTTGTAACTAAAGCAATAATTCAGAAAACTGTATTAAAAAGTTTTGCAAAATAGCACAATTAAATGAGCACATTTGTAAATGCAGTTTTTTTTTAATGAATCCATTGCTTAAATTTAAATTATTTAAAAAAATATTATAAAAGATAGTTAAAATATAATTATTTTTATAATATAATATTTAAATGAAACTCATTACTTTATTAGTTTATACATAATAATAATATATAAGATTATTTATATTTTTATTTAAAAAGTCGAACAATATGATAAATATCATAGTCATTAATAAATGAGTAGGCTTAATTAATGAATAAAAACACTTACAGAAAATAAGTTAAGAATGACATATGAAAAACAGCAGATTTAGAGCACGTTATAACACTTTTAAAATTCAAAATGAAAGCCAGTTTATTATACATTATAACAGACAACTAAAAAAACTCATAAAACGAAACAAACCTTATTTTATAAAAAGAAATGCATAGCATACTGGAAACAGTGGCACACACAAAAAAAAGTTCATACAATCCTTATGTACAAAACGACTCATTTTCCTTGAATGTCGTTGCACCGGGTTTGAGACCAAATATTATGACAGCAAATGGACAGTGGTTGGTTCTTTGTTCAATATACACCAGTATTTTACACATAATTCTATGTGTTTGAGAAGATGAGCATTCGATGAATGGATGTTCTGTTGTCCATTCATAGTTTAACAGACAGCTTTTTGTAGCTTGAGTCTGTTCTAGTTGGACAAGATACGGTTCTGCGGCCTCTTGAGCGACTTCAAACAACAGGCGATATTGGTCCTAACAAAATAATTAAAATTAGATCAAGTATTATAGATATTTATATACAGATATCCGCATGTATAACAAGTTAATTACAAATTAACAAATTACAACAAGTCCTCATGTTAACAATGTCAGCTATATAATGAGTGAAATCATATAAAATGTAAGAAACAATAAATATTACTTACAGAATTGGGAATGAATTCGGGTCTGTTTGTCCGAATGCTTTTAACTATTTCGTAGACATCCAGAATACCTTCCGACTGTACTTGATCGCAAACATGATTGGCTGCAATGAAAAGTCCAGTTCTAGTGGCGCCATCCCTGCAGAATAGATTTAAATCGTTGTTGAAATTAAATGTAACAAAAGACTCAGCTATGCTAACTAATACAAATATTTCAATTCTAATTAATACCAATTTCAAGAAAGATTCTTAATTTTAGGCATTGTAGCGAAATTCTAAAAACAACAAGATATTAGAAAACTAACAATCAGATTTCAATACAATAAAAGAACATCATTAATTTGACTATTAATCAAAATAAAGGTTAAATGAGTGTATTTCACAATGTAACAAAATACAGCAATGTTTTTAAAGCTCCAAATGTATAAAATTTTATCATAAATATATTTATTTCTATCCATGTTTAATAGATATTACAATAGTTTAGGTAGATAAAAAATATTTGTTTCTTTTTTTATTCTAATATGAATATCCTTGCTGTGAAAACTGGTACAGGAAATTATTATTCATTGAAGTATAAATTTAGAAATTAGAACCAATATTAAAACCTTCCAAACAATAAGAATTGTTTTTTTTCTCTCGTTTTGAAAACTAAATAGTTTTCTTGTTCAAATTATTCATATTATAAATTCCTACACTACACAAAATTAAAATTAAACTTAAATTGTGAAAAATTGAAAAAAAAAAATTTAATTCATAAGTTTGAAAAATTAGCTCATTACCAGTCACGTATTATTTCGATTCGAAAATTGTTGTCCAAATTGAGCTGGAGATTAATTCTGATTGTGAGTTCAACTCGTTTATTAACCTAACGCCACAAAGTATTCACATAAGCACAGAATCCTCATGTACCTAATGGCATGGCAGCCATTTTTTTTTTTTTTTGTGTGCTATACATGGATGACCATTATATTCCATAATGGTTAACCTCAGCAGTACACTAATGGGTGATTCAAGTCATTGCATTCTGGGAGAATTGTTAAGGTTAACTCCCAGCATTTGCCTTATGAAAGAAAACCAGCAAGAAACTAACTTTCGATGTGAAGACACTTACTTATGTAAGAGGGTTAAAATTACCAACAAAATTCCTCGTTCCTGAAAATAGTCTCTAGTGGTTGCCACCGAGGGGCTTGAACGTGAGTCTTGCACATAAGCTGAACCTTTACCACTGGATCCCCGTGTCAAGAGAAAGCTAATACTTCGATCAAAACTCGTTCGTGATAAGTAATGGTTAAAGAAAATCTTAAAATGTTGTTAATGAAATCAACGGTTTTCTTGATCTTGAATATTTGAAGAAGGGAAATGTTTTTTTTATCAAAAATGCGGCAACTTCATTGATATCGAGCTTACTCTTCATCATGTCTTTGCATGTCTAGCTGTTGCAGCGGCCATGCATTGTCTGTACCCTACCAAGGAAGAGGTATTTACACCCCGAGCTGGTCAACAATCAACATAGTCAATATTATTCGGGAGCACCACAGTATTTGATTTTCTTGTACTCTTCAGGGGATACGACAGCAACAATGTTTTTTTTTCTTGCTGGTAGGTGATGAAGTTGAGTTGCACTTTATCCCTTCTCTCAGGTACTTGGATAGGATATAACATGATGAAAAAGTTGGCATTCAATAATTAGAATTGGACATTACCCATCAGAGCAAATTCAAATCAGAAATTTTTGATTCCACAGAGCTTCACTATATAAAAAATGTTTGAAATTAAAAGCGATTTTAAAGCCAATAAATTATAGAGGTTTACTTATTTAAAATGAACAATGTACACTATACGGCTTGTGATTTCTGAAATTTTCGTCAAAAATCAGAGCATTAATTACTGTAATTAAAAGTTATTTCTTAAAAATTCATATATGACAATTAATGCGTGATGCATAGAAAATATCATAATTACATGCAATGCACAGTGATGGGACCACCAGCTGATCTTTGGTACCACATTTCGACTGTTTCTACAAGTGTCAACACTGATGCTGGTTTCATTTCGGAAGTCCATCCATTGTACTGGAGTTGAATGATTTTCATCGGCTCCTCATTCTGAAGAGAAAAATCATAATTTGAGGTAAACTTCTATAGAACTGAATTTTTGCATGGTGCAAAAACATTTATTCATTCAAAAGTTCTGTTATAATTACCCTCAATTTGTGCGAAAGTCTCATGATACGAATGGTGAAATCTCCCTGCTTCTCAAAAGTGATCAATTGTACCTCAAAGTCACCAAATGAGCATTCACCGAGTTCCGGCCAGTAGATTCCGACATTCTGTGCAAGAGAAAGTGGCGAATTTAGCATGTTGTCTGATACCAAAAGAGCACAAAAATGATTTCTCAGGCGCTAAAATGAAAGAAATACAATACAACAGTTTTACACATTTTTTAATGAAAGGAGAATAAAATTTTTTTTTCAGAATGAAAGCTTTGAAAGGGACATCCGTATCAAAATGTATTAAACTAATATCTCACAATCTAATTATAGATTTATATATTTTGAAGAACAAAGAACTTATAAGCAAATATTTAAAAATTCCAAACCTCAAAAGTATTAACATAAAATTGAATGACTAATACAACTGATTGATTATATGTGTTACTAACAAATTCTAGATCTTTTATTGATATCATTGGTCTTTATAGAATTCATAGATTCTCATCTCATTCTTGTCGAAATTATTTACTAATTATTTGATGATATATTTCAGCAATTTTTATTCTAAATATCCGTAGCTGTAATTAATGAATACTTTATTAATTTTATTTTTGATTACCTTATAAATAAAATTAAAAAGAATTTTTTAAATTTTTCTATAGCAAAAACAAACCTTACCAATTTAATCACTTAAAAAGTTTATGAGTTAAATTTATATTTGAAATGTTAGCATATAAATACCCAATGGAAACTTTTAAGCTAAGATATTTATGTGCACAATTATTTTTTGTTTTAATTAAAGAATAAGTTATTATTTGTACTTATTAAAGCAGTTATGCACAAATTAAATGATAGAAATTCTATTATTTAAAATCACCAATTATAGATATAATGTATATAAAAATACATACATATTTACACATATATATGTAAACTCATATGTAAATTGATGCATAAATATGTATAATACATAAAGTTACATGCAAATTTATGCATAAATACATATACATAAATTTACACATATATATGTAAATTCACGTGTAAATTACATAATATTCACAAATTTATATAAATACATAAACTTGCATAAATGCATAAATTTATGCATAAATACATAAAGTGAGTATACCTAAATTTTGTCACATTTTTGTACCAGATAACTTTCTAATAAAAAACATGACAGAAAATAAAATTATATACTCATAAAGTACAACTCAAAAATTTTTAAGTCGCAAAGCATTACGGTCATTGCGATTTTACCTTGTGGACAGTTATGATGTCAAAGTTAATAATGACAAGGGCATAAGAAAAAGCAATGACAGATTTGCCATTTTTTTTTTTTAATTCTTAAAATTGCCATTCTTTAATTATGTCTATTCAATTTTTGTTAAATTAATTTCAAGAATACGGAAACCCCAGTAATAATTTACGTACAGCTTGCACTTCAAGAGTTTTTCTGCATTTTAATGTAAGCGGAGGAAATAACAAAAAAAAAAAAAAAAATTTAAAGTCAATTCCTACTTTTTTCCCCCCATATTGCAGAAAAGTCCTTTATAAATCATTTTCATTCATTTTTTTAAGTTTATCTGGCGCCATCTATTGGTCGATAGATGCAACTTAAATCTAAAAAAAAACTAAACTAAATAATTACATTTAATTACTGATTTAATATTTAAAAAAACATGTATTGTATTAACATAGAGTGTCCTTCTCTACAAGTTAAAAAATGTATTTAAACGTGAGTGCATGAATAAAAAGTACTTTAATTGACGATTGAAAATTTGAACAAGATATATATAGGGAGAGTGTAAGCTAATCGAAGGAATTGAAAAATATTGAACAAACCAAGTCATCATTTTCATCACATCCATTCAGCATGACGATGAGAGAGGATCTCATTTGGTAGATAAGGCGCCAAAAATCTTCAGCGGTGTGTGTCATTGGCATCTGCGTTGCCATGAACTGGGCTGGTTTCAAGTAGCCCTACATTAAAAAATATTACAAAACTTATGTAAGATTCACCATTTATAATCCAAAAACCTTTCTAATCAATACTATCAAATTCGCGTATTAAAAATTTTCCTTAGCCTTCTTTAAGGAGGAATTAATATTACTGAAAAATAGCTCGATAAAAACATTTTTTTTATATAGTTCTTGATAAGTTGAAAAATAAAAACAATATTAAAAATTTATTACATTATCAATATTTTTAAATAATTGGATATTTTTTTATTAAAAATTACTCTTAGAACACTTTGGTAAGGTAACATTTTGAATAACACTTCCCAAAATTATAATAATTTTAATTAAATTTTCTTTCGATATATAATATACAGTACAATGATGTTATGATTTTAGATTGATCTAAAATTTAATATAATTAAAAACATATGTAACAATGGACATTAAAAAAGTACAGTTAGAACAAACTATTTAGAAATACAGTTGTGTAAAATATATTTCAAATGAGATAATGACTATATATATATATATATATATATATAGTCATTATGCCGAAATGAATATATATATAAGAACGTTTTCTTTTCATTAGCATTGTAGTACTACAAATTTCTCTAGTTAAACCTGCAAGTTTGTTATGATCTTCGTAAAATGTACAATACGATTAAAAATTTAATATTCACATTACTGTAACAGTACTTGCATAACGTTGCTACAGCAAATAATATACTGAATTCCTATACGGCTATTAAATCTAGAAATTCTTTCCAAAGAAAGTGAAAGAATTAAATTAAATTTGAATGAATTTCCAAGAAATTTTATTCAAATTTAAAACTATAAATTTGAATAGAAGACTACTGCATAGGTATATTATGTAAAAATATTAGTTGAAAATTCCATTATTGCAAAAAAGAGAAGAACAACACAAGGAAATATAAATACCAAAAAAGGTACTTAAATGCAATATTATTGCATTCATTTCAATCGACGCTTTCAAATTTGAATTTAAATTTTCTCATGACAATTGATTAACGCAAATGCAAAGCACGGAGAATTCCAAAATCTTATATTTGTAGGTTACAAACACATGCGCTTAAAAAAATTCCTTTCCATTAATTTTTTTTAATGAAAAGTAGGCAGATACTTTAATAATAATAAATGTGCGTATTTCTATGGATACTTACATCAATATAAACGGCGTTTATGTAATCGGTTTGTTCATCATCATCATCTTCTACTTCGAGCTGGATGCGAGCTGTATCTCCTTAAAAATGTTAAGTTCATTAATGTACAGTTATAAACATAAACAATTTATACATCAAACTGCGTTTATTTTAACAATTTTCACTAAAATCAGTCGACTATACTCAAATTTAAAAAACTAGATTTCAGAATAATAATGCTTTCAAATTATAAAAATATTGAATCCTACTTTCATTTGTTTTTATCATATTCAGATAATATCCATTTTTTGAAGTTCATTAAATAAAATGCATTTACATTATTTAACCCCTTAAGGTTAAATGGACTTTAACCTTAAGGAGACCAATTTCTTTTCCTACTCTAAGTATATTAATAAATTTCCATCTTTGCACTTATAAGATATTTTATAATTAAGGAATAAAAGTGAAAATAGAAAAATATTTATTTTTAGGCTTTACAAAATGTTGCATAAAACTGAAAAGATTACTTTTTGATGCATAAAACGTTTTAAAGCTGTTATGTAAATGCGCATTACATTTTTTTAAATATACCCATAGTTTGGTAGAATAAAACATGCTTCTCATTTTTCGACTGATATGAAAAGGACTCATACGTACAGAGAAAATATCTGCACAATTTTCTAAAAACTTTTACACCATGCAAATTTTACACCACGCAATAAAAGACATTTGCAAAAATTTATCTCAGAAAATAGAAAATAATAGTTTACGAAATGATACACTTTCGCAACATCACTGTTAAATAGATTAAAAACAAAGAATTTCGCAATTTTAATTCATAAAAAGTTCCAACATTTTCTTCTGTTGCTTTAAAAAGCATCGTTAAAAGCATCGTTAACCAAAATCAGTAACAAATTTAATTAAACATATATTATTCAATGATTTTTTTCGTTAGCATTAAACTAATTGTTTATAATCTCCAAATCAAAATGGAATATACAAAAGTTCGCCGAAAATTACAACTTATGTTTTTAACTTGTGTTTTTTATTTTTTAAAATTGAATAACTTACTTGGAACTGTGAGAGGATCCCTATTTTTGAAAATATTGATTTCCGACAGCGCAACAGAACACCGGTTGACGTCTATTTTCTTCTGACTTTTGTTCAACTTCTGTTAATCATTAAATATTAGATTATTAAAAAATTAGAAATATTTAACCAAAAATCGTTAAAAGTGTAGGTTTTTTTTTTTTATTAAAATATTCTTTTGAAATGCCGATTTTGTTTCTGATTTTCATCTTAATTTTTAGGAAGAAATCTTCGGACGTAGAATCATACCCATCCAGTACAATATTTTTTAAATAATGAAAATTTAAATTTAAAAAAATAAACTTTCTTTAAAAAATGTCGTTCATGTAGCTTGTATTCAAAACTTACTTCTTAAAATAAGTTTTTATTACACATTTACACAAAAATTAATTTAAAACTATATAAAGCAATTAAGATAATTAAGCTTTTAGCTGCTATTAATTCCCATTTTTAAGAAATCTATAAATAGAAATTTTAGTCATACAATTTTACACATAGAAGCCTACAAACCCATCTAATATAATTTTTAAACTCTTATAATTTTAATATAATTCAGATTATAATTTTTATAAATTTATTTATTTTGAAAAAAAAGAAATTATAACTTTTTAAAAGAATATATATATATTCAGTTTGTACATATAAATAAAATTTTTATCACATACATTTTTTTAATTAATTAGCGAAATAAATTTAAATTTATAAAAAAAATGATTAACATAATAAAACTTTTTTTAGTTATCATTAATTTCCAGTTTTAATAATTGCATTTAATGTATATCCTAATAAATTATTTTATTTACTTTTTTTAATGTTCAATTGCAATAATCAAATTAATTTTTTTGATAATGTTGTTTAATTAAGAATATTTACGTTATATTGCTTCAGTATCAGTGATCTTCTGTCAACTGTATTCATATGGTTCAGTTCTTTCAAATAATTAGCAATCTTCTCCAATGGTACAGTGGTGTCTTCAAACTGCATTGCTTCCACAAGAGCTTCATAAATGAAAGCATATTGTTCCTGGAATGATGAAAGGATTATTTGAGAAATCAATCGATACTAACACTAAATATTTATCTCAATATCGATAGAGAAATTTATATTACTAGAAATTACCAATGATGATCTTTGCATTTTCGAAAAAGAATTTATTTACTTATTTTGGTTAATTTAACTCTTTTAATTAAATGTGATTTTATTGAAGTTTTTTAGAGCAATTTTAAAAGTAAGTTTAAAAGAGTTGTACTTCAAAAACCAAAAATAAAATATATCGAATTTAAAGTTTGACAAACTATAATTGAAGTAATTAATTTTTTTCTGCTTCAATTATTTTATTTGAGGTGATTCAGATTTATAAAAAAAGTTTAATTAAAAAAATAGGAAAGTTATTTAGTTCAAAACGATGTTCAATTAACTGTAAGAACATAAATTTCTCTGGCATAGGACTTTTTAAAAATTTAAATAATTTTCTGTTGTTAAAAAAAAACTAAATATTAATGTTAAGTAATAAATTTTATATTATATTTTATTTATTGAATAAAATAAAATTAAGTACACAATGATATAGATTTAAGCAATATCCAATAAATAAAGAACATAAATATACAAAACAAATTCTGCCATCACATAATTAATCAATCATTTCCTATAAAATTGAAACTATAATTAGCCAATAATGCTGTAAATCTTAAATTGGAAACCATATTTAATCAATCATTTCCCATAATATTGAAAATCATAAATTGGAAACCCTATTTAACCAATCATTTCCAATAATACTGGAAATCATATATTGGGAACCAAATTTACCCAATCATTTCAATAAAAGGGAAATTATTCAATTACAATGTCATACAATTAGAGGATTTATAATCTGTTGTCTTGAAGAAAGACTACTATAAATAATTATATTTTCTAAAATTGCATAAATCATCCAATCCACCAACCAGGGTCTGCACCAGATGAACCTCGTTGATGCCTGGCGTTGTTGACGAACCTAAAGACATCCACTCTTTTGTCTTCAGCAGCTTGCTGGCACAGGGCATCGATGGCAATGTAGGTTCCCGACCTTCCAGCTCCAGCACTGAAAATACAGATGAACATAATCCACTCGAAATATCTCTATTTGCATCGATTCTTTTTTACGTGCCTTAACAGTTTTAATACTTTTAGGATATTTAAAACTCATTTTGCAAATTTTTATAATATAAAATCAAAAATTGTTTCTAAATATATTCATTTATTCCATCAAATGGATGATGCCACTTTCTGAAAATGTACTCAAGCATTAGAATAGATAATCTTTTTTATTATTATAATGGCACATATTAGCATTTTGTAATTCATTTTGTTTTTGTTTATAGAAAGGCCAAAAATAGTTTATAAGTGCATAAGTCAATTAATATTATATTATTGTATATCCATTAATATTATTGTGATATTATATTATTCTAGTTTGCATATTAGTAAATCAAAATTTTTGGCAGAAGCTAAAAGATTTCAAGGATATTGTGATATGACTGACTGTATCATTGAAAATATGAAAGGAAGATATCTAAATAAGAATTTGAATAGATAATTGGAAAATTTGATTATTTGAATCAACATTAAAAATTTTTCAAAAAGTTAGATTTATAATACTTAAAAGAACTCATATAGAACATAACATATGACTTAATTTAAAATCAAAAATGCATATAAATCTCTGAAAAATTTAATTCACACACATAATAGAATTAGATTCAAAGAATTGGTTACAAATTAGGTTTTGGACATTTTTTTAACATATTTTTGAATTTGGAAATTAATTTTGTGTTTATTTAATATTTGTATTGTAATTAATATATGTATAGATAATTGTAATATCTATGTTTAAATATTATGACTTTGAATAAAAAATGCTGCATTTAATTTAGAAAAGGAGTTACCTGCAATGCACCACTAGTGGTCCTCCCATGACCGGGTGATCATCTCTTACTTTTTTCATAAACTTGATCAAAGAGGTGATATTGTAAGGTATTGTTTGATCTGGCCATCCAGTGAATTGATAATGCATCACTCGGTGAGTTCTTATTTCCTGAAATAACGTGTAAAAGAGAAATTCGTTTCAATGGCTTAATTGAAAATTAAGAATAAATAAACAAACACATAATGTACTATAAAACAATAAAAATTAAATAGAGTTGTAAAAACTATATTTTCAATGTGTTGTAAATGTTTTAAAGTAACTTAGTACGGTTTTTATATATAGTTTAGACAAGTCGTATTGTTTTAAATAAATAATGCGATTATAAACCTAAATGAGATATCTAGATATATGGATTATCCGTTCTAGAACGTAAGCAATAGTAGATTCAAATAGCTAGACACTCAAACGTTTTTCGTTAAATTTAAAAGATCTATATCAGTTTAAAGAATATATCAGTTTAAAAATATTTTAACATCTGTTTAAAAAATTTTAAAAAATGTTCTCTGCATCAATTCGGTATCCCTGATTGAAAATCTTTCAAGAACTAGTATTTAAAATTCTTTCCTTTAATTCATAATGTACGACTGAGATAAATATATATATATATATATTAAATGATATATTTCACATGTGTCAATTATATACATAAAAAAATACAAAATCTTATTTATCATTGTTTAAAATATTTAACATTCCCTTAAAAAATTAACATTTTACCAAAAAAAAGTAATGATAATACTTAAATTTTATATAGTTTATTATCCCTAAAATGCAATATAATTTCAAATAAAATGAACATATTTTCGTTTTATAGATCATCATTTCATGCATAAAATAATTCATTTTAAGCTTATACATAATCCTACTGTTTCATTAATCAAAACAAAAATATTTTCGATATTTTCTGAAAAGGTAATTTTTTTTGTATATTTTAGCTACAATAGAAGTAATTTTCATTATTAATCCTATTTACAAACAAAAACGAAAAAAAAAAAAATTATTTATTAAACGTACGTCAATTTTCCGCACAAGAATTGTTCGAACAACAAAATCCTTGTATTGCTCAGAGTGAATCAAGAGAATATGCATATCACCACAATCCATGGAGTCATCGGGCCAATATTTAGTACACTTTTTCTGAAACAGAAAACTCCTTTATAAAATATTTGTTATTAGTCAAATTAATTTTTATTATTTAAATGAAGACAATTAAACTTCAGTAAAAATTATTTCTTTTTCAGTAATTTATAAAGTTACATTTAAAAATAAAATTTTGAATTAAAAGCATCATGTTGAACACTTTATTGCCTAAAAAAGAACATTTACTTTAATGTTAAACAATGAAGAGCTATACGAAGTATGATATTCATTACTAAAAAAAATTTGCTCTAAAGTTTTTTTTTTTTCCTGTTTTAGAAAATGTTTTTACCTTTCCATTTTCTACGAGGTCCATCAGCATCACAATGACAGGGGAATTTTCTTGCCAAATCATTCGCCAAAAGTCGTTAACGGTGTTTTCTAATGGACCTATAATGATAAACAGCCAAATCATATTTTCAAAATATAATTTATGCAAAATAAGACAAAAAATTTTTCTAAAAATTAGTCAACAAAATTTCCTTTCGTTTATACATGTAATATCAATATGCTATGAAGTTAATTCGAATTTGAAAAAATTTTCTGAAATAAATTTAGAATACATTATGTAGGATACCAGATAAAAAAATAACGTTTTAGAAATCAACAAAAGTTAGTTAACCAAATTATTAAAATATTTTTAAACAATGATTAAAAGGGTAAAATAATTTTATATTATATGTAATATTATATATATATATATATATTAGAGTTGATATTAAAATTACCTTGTGTAACAATATATTCTCGTGGTCT
>BPLR01018531.1:0-227012 GCA_021605095.1 Caerostris extrusa
TCTGGCTTTACTGGTTTATTTAAAGAACTAGAAATAAGCGATTTTTAGATGTTTGAAGACAGATTCAAGACAGCGATCGTAAAAAATTGTTAAGTAGGAAATGTACACAGACAGCGGCCAGCTTGATGTTTTTTAGCGGCTTGCTTCAAAACGCATTTTTATTTTATCTTTTAAAATAATACAATTGTACATATTTTTTAAAAAAAGGTTTTCAGATTTTGATGGCAGATTAAAAACAGGGCACAACTTTAATTCATTAAATATTTCAACATAAAAAATATTTTATTAAATTGTCTATTCTATTCTATTCTATTGCAAACTAGACAAGATTCTTATCAAACATTCAGTTTCCATTACACCACCAAATACGTGCTGTGCCTAGAGCTGAGCTGACCCCATACAGTTTGGTAAATGATATTGGCGGGAGATTTTTCAACCAGACTCCGTGACGCTCTTTCAGTCATGAGACCCAACCTGCGGCTTAAAGTGGATTCGAACCCCTACAAACATCCATGGCACAGCCGAAACTGGTGGCACCGAGTGCAGAAAATCGGCCATTCATACCTCTGCCATTCAATCTGATGTATTATGAAAAAAGGGGAAAATGTTAATTATAATGGGCCCAAATTATGTAACTATTATTTGCATTTAAAGTTATTTATGGCTAAAATCAAAGGTTATTATCACAACAAAAATAAAGGTGTAACATTAGACCTTGCATAGTTCTTAGCCACTACTGTATCACTTGATCCAGGTTTAAATGTATTCGTTCGCCATCTCTTTCGCCCATATAATAATAATAATAATAATAATAATAATAATTAAAAAAATAGAGTTAGGCATGAGGCTTGCCAGTTTGGGACGAACATGATCCTCATGTGATCATACACTTCACGACTTTACAATCGTCTTCTTTCAAGATTGATGCGTGGGATTCGTGGTTGCTTTCATGATCACCCGGCGATTAATTTGTACAGGAAGTCGTTTTTCCCTACGATATAGAGGATACACTAGTCAATAATACTGTTGTGTGAAATATACTGCATACATTTAGAATTAGCTTTAGACCTGTTATTTCAAAGTTCTGTAGTTAAACATAAGCGATGACAACTTGGCGATGTTTGGCAAAGTTCTTAACTGTCGGTCATTCATTACTACTTTATACCGTTGGTGAGTAGAAGGAAGAAAAATATCTACTACAATGCAAACAATTTTTAATACGCTTTTATTAGTTTCACCTGTATGTTTGTATGTATGTAACTGACTTTTTCCCCTGGAGATCTGTTTCTCCTCATATACACTATTTAAGCTGCAAAGAAACATTTACAGGCATCTTTCAGAAAGAAAAACAGTCGATTCTTTTTAATACGCTATTATATTAGTTTCACCTGAATGCTTGTTTGTAACTGACTCTTTGGGCCTGATTTTGCCCTACTTTAAATGATCCGATTTAATTTTAAACGTTGTAGACTTATCAAGGACCGGCGACACTAAAATAGTTTGATAAGTTTATTATCTCATCATGATTAGGATCGCCAGGATTAGAGATTTTATTTTAACTTATGAAGAGCAATTCTTAACCCATGTAGAATGAAAGTATTCAGTAAAGATATTCAAACCTACGTGGGACAGTGGCATAACGAACTATTCGCATTTAGCCTTGTTTTACTCACAATTACTTTATTGTAAGAACTATAGTTCCACTCCTCCGTACCGGGACTCCTTTATTTAAATGTTATAGTTTAAAAACACTAAAATATGCTTTTAGAGTTAAACTAAAAAGTAAAAAATAATTGTTCAACATAAGAATAAAATGACTGAGGAGAAAATGAATGTCACTGTTCTAAAAGCGTGGGGGTGCTTTGTATGACATTTAAAACTAACTCTGCATTTCGGAATGAAACTAGTGAAAAATTATAACAATTGATATCGAGCACATCACGCTTTTAGAACAGTGACATTCTTTTTTTCTCCTCAGTCATTTTATTGTTATGTTAATCAAATTAAAAAGTAAAAAATAATTGTTAATTCTAAAAGCGCGTTTTTTAGTTTTTTTAAACTATTCATTTATTTTTCAGAAGAAATGGTTCGCTTTTTTAGCTGTCAATAAATGTAAATTTAATTTTTTAAATATATAACATGTACATTCTACTAATAAATTTTCCAGAGCAATATTTCTTCTCCAAAATGATTAAAAAAATAAAATATTCATTTAAATCAAACTTTTCTTTTGTGTTAATAAAGTAAAATATGTCTTGCCATCTAATTATCGTTAGTAATCAAATAACTAAATAAACGCATGACTTGAGAAGAATTTCAGGCATTTTTCGAATTTTCAAATATGCTTCGTTAACGTGCTTATGTTTTCTAAATAAATGCGCGCGGGAAAAAAAGAAAACGATGCAGTACCACTTGTTATACGAAAATGAAACGGCAGATGTCTGTCCAAATTTCTGGTTCCTTTAGAATAGCGAGAAAACCTCTATTTAATGGTTACTATATGTTTTTATTGGCAAATATAAATAAAAGTTAAATTCAAAGAAATTTCAAACAAGGATTTCAAAAAAGAAATTTCTTGAAAAATATCCCCTCAGATTAGCAATGAGTTAATTCAGCGCCTTGCAAATTATCACCCTGTTTTGAAACGTTTGCAAAAAGGCACAGAGTCACCTACGATGTCTCCTATGAGTGTTTCCCTAAATTAAAAGACACCATGACTGTTATTCTGAGCAAGCGCTAGGCGAACTCAGGTAAACAGAGTGATTTAAAGTTCACTGAGACAAATTATCTCGCTGTGTATCCAAGAGCCCTTTTGGCTTAAAAATTTGCGGCCTCCATTAAGCAAGACGAACTGGCGCAGGGGGAAAAGAAACGGATCTCTGGCCGCAAGGTGGAAGATTCGAATTAAAGCCCAGCCTCCATTCGCTATTCAGCATGATGTGTGCACCTTAATTTTTTCTACCGACTATTGACCACAGTTAGGTTTTTTTTTTTTCTTGTTTATCCCTTTTATTTGTATAAAATTAAAGAACAGACTTAAAAATTTTTCAAAAAAAAATGAAAAATAAAATGTTACAACTTTGGTTTCTAGAGAACGGCCTTTTTTTGGGGGAGGGGGAGGGGGTTACTAATGCTTTTATTTACAGATTCATCGTTACGGCCCACACGTTCAGCAATCATAATTTTAAATTCTATTCAACATTTTTATGACATCGACTACAGGTCCCTAATTGTAATTAATTTGATTTGGTTTGTAGCTCTACGGACATCTTCTACACACGAGGGCTTAACAGACCGGGACCTACAGTTTAAAGTGGACTCCGAACCACTACAAACATCCATCGCACCGCCGGGACTCGAACCCGAAACCTGTGGTACCGAGCGCTTTTAATTTGAATTTTTAATTTTAACTTTTTTTTTTTTTATCTTACTTTAAAATTTTTAATACTAAAAAAAATTTTTATAATCTTTATTTTTCACCATGTTACAAACCTTAAGCTGCCAATTAAAATCGTAAATTTTACATATAAATTAAGATGAGGAGGTTAAGGGATCTGCCCCCATTGGTACTCCGTAATCGGTAAGCCAGTTGCCAAATAAAAGCCGTCAGGTCCAAGTGCTCCTTTTCTCCATATCTTTCATTGACTTTCAAACGGAATATCTATTAAGATTCATCAAATACATACATGATATCATGTGTTTTTAGCATATTTTATAAATACAAAGCAGTTTTCTATATTTTTGAATTAAGATGCAATAAAAAAAATTAAAAAAACACTAGATGTGATAACTAAAATATTATGTACACCTAATAACCGGCAGTTAAATATTCACAGAAATACTTGCATTTTTATGTAGACCAAAGGATCTCCTGTTGAAACTTTTCCCTTCCCAAAATACCACTTAATGTTAAACATTTCAGTATCGCTTCTTACAAATCCAAAATGGCCTTCCGTTCTATAGAAAACAAACTTTTCGAAGGCTTTTCTTAAAAGTCCCTCCCCTTCCGCGAACCATTTGTCAACGAGCCACCGGAGCGTGCGTTGCCAGCAGCGGAAAAGATAATCGCGGCGTTTAAGGCAACAATGCCGGTGAAAAGCAGAAACGTCAGAAAAATGACGCCAGGAAAGATGAAAGAATCCATCTGAACAAATCTGGATGCTGGAATAACGCGGCTTTTGTTCGATCCTGTCAGCTCTGTGCCTCCCCCATAGGGGTGATGAGGGGACAGACAAGGAAGGCAATTGCTGTTCGAATTCCTGAAAATGGCAGAGGTTACGCAACTGGAGCACTAAAGCTGATTGATTCGAATTTTTTGGGGGATGTGATTTTCAAACATGGCGATTCATTCACAATTTCAGGATTTTTTTTTTTTTTTTTGATGGTATTGAGACGGGGTGGCCAACTTGCTTTGAGAGTTTCCAATGGCCTTCGACATGAAAAATAAGTTGCGATTAGTTCTTTTATTAAAAAAAAACAGCAGTAATTCCCGTTCATTGATTAAAATAAAGGTGTGTTTCATTTATGTACGCCGCCAATGGGCGATGAAAAACATTTAGAGGAAATTCCTCAAATGTTACATGCGAAAAAAGAATTAGAAAAATAATCTTCTGGTTTGGTTTGCCCCTCTACGGCCATTTTGCACACACTCCAGGCTAATCTGAATGGGACCTACTGTTTAACGTGGATTCCGAACCACTAACAAGCATCCATACTACTGCCAGAATTGGAACCTGAAGCCGGTTAGAACGGTCAGAGCGCTGTCCTATTGGCCATCAGGCGGCAGATAATCTTCAGAAAAAAGATTATAGAAAACCCAGAAGAACTACTATCATGTAGTCTTACACCATATAGTCCCCTTTTAAAACGTAGGTCCCGGTCTCATATAACCATGGAACGTCACAGAGCCCAATCAGACTTCTTCTCACCCACATCACTCCTAAACTCTAAAAGGGCAACTCAGCTCCAGGCACAGTGATGTGGTGTGATGTAGTAGTAGTAGTCTTACACAAGTTGCTACCAGGACGCTGTCGATGGATTCGAACTTGTTTCCTCACTGTACCTACGCACGTTATCACTATGGCAGAAGTACGGCTGGCAGATGTATTTCAATTTATCACTTAAACATCATATTAAAGTCAGATTTACAACATTTTGTTTGGTTTGGTTTGCCCCTCTACGGTCATTTTGTGCACCTTTAGGCTAATTAGACAGGGACCTACAATTTAATGTGGACTCCGAACCACTCACAAACATCCATGCCACCTCCAGAATTCGAACCTGGAGCTTGTAATACCAACGGCCAGAACGCTAGTCAATTGGCCATCAGGCCGCTTGATAGTTTCCGCTTGATTGATTTCCTTTTTCAAAATTCGGAATATTGTAGATTTGTGAACTATTTCTGTTACTAATTAAAACACAATGCGGTTTAAAAGGATCAAAATAATAATTTTTAAAAAATGACGCAAGATAAGATAAAAGAATCCATCTTCACCAGCTGAACAAATCTGGATGCTGGAATAACACGGCTTTTGTCCGCTCCTGTCAGACTGTTCGAATTCCTGAAAATGGCAAAGCACCAAAGCTGATTGATTCGAATTTTTGGGGGGATGCGTTTTTTCAAACATGGCGATTCATTCACAATTTCAGGATTTTTTTGATGGTATTATGGCGGGGTTGGCCAACTTGCTTTGAGAGCTTCCACAAACTAATGGCCTTTGACATGAAAAATACGTCGTGATTCGTTCATTTTTTTAAAATAAAGGTGTGTTTCACTTATGTACGTCACCAATGGGCGATGAAAAACATTTAGGGAAAATTGCTCTAATGTTGCATGCGAAAAAAGATTTAGAAAAATAAACTTCAGCTTTGGCTTGTCACTCTACGGTCATTTTGTGCACACTTTAGCTAATTAGGCCGGAAGTTAGTGTTTAACGTAGATTCCGTTCCACTAACAAACATCCATGCCCCAGCCAGGATTTGAACCCGAAGCCTATGGTACCAACGGCCAGAGAGCTAGCCTATCGACCATCATTCCGCAAATAATCTTCAGAAAAAAGATTAGAGAAAATCCGGAAGAACTTCCACCATGCAGCTTTACACATGTTGATATAATATCCATTAAGTGTCCTCGCTTCTGAAAATGGACGCTGTCAAAGGATTCGAACTTTTTCCTCACTTACTTTACCTACGCACGTTACCACTATGGCAGAAGTACGGTTGGATTTTAATTTGCCACTTAAACAGCATATTAACGTAAGATTTACAACGTTTTATTCTGTTTGGTTTGGTTTGTAGCTCTACGGTCATTTTATTCACACTTTAGACAACTTAGACCGGAACCTACAGTTTAACCTGGATTCCGAACCATTAGCAAACATCCATGGCATCACCAAGATTCGAACCTGACGCCTGCCATACCAACAGCCAGAACGCTAACCAATTGGCCATCAGGCAGCTTGATGGGGCTTGAAACTCTTTTACGGATTTTGCTTTTTTCAAATTTTGGACTATTGTAGATTTGTGAACTATCAATAACAATTGCAACATAAAGAGTTTAAAAGGTTATTGCATCATAAAGAGTTTTAAAAGTTTAAAAATATCTTGGTATATTTCCTATTAATTTGTTTATTTCAATTTAATTTTTTTATAAAAAATTGCAGCTTTTTTTATGCAAGGCTTGGTTTGTCGCTCTGCGGTCATTTTTTGAAGACTTCAGGCTAATTTGACCGGGAACTGCAGTTTATCATGGATTACAAACCATTAACAAACATCCATGCCCCCGCTAGGATTCGAACCCAATGATGTGGTACCAAAAGCCAGAGAGCTAGCCAATGGCTATCAGGCTGCTGATATTTTGTAAACTCAAACAAAGTAGAGATGTAATGTAACTAATTACTAATACTTATTTAGTAAAATTGGGGTTAGAACGACGACATATGCATCCATTCAATTTTTAAAAACTTTTATAGTTAAATAAAATATATAAATATAGATTAAATAGTTACTGGAAATAGACTAAAATGTAATATTAAGATTTCTTTATATAATATTTTTTTTTTTCTACGTAGCCAACTTTTGATGGAATAAATTTTGTTAAAATCCTCTTTAAAGATGAAAATTAAAAACAAACAAAAAAATTTCTTTATCAAAGTTAGAAATGATCCAATTACGAATCATCTCAATTAAATAAATTCGAATTTTATGTAAATTAGCAATTACTGCCTACCTAAAACAGATGAAAAAGTTATCCATTTTGATATGTGATATACATACAAGTGGGGAGCATTTACATCAAATATTATATATTCAAACCACGATAAATTTTTGTCATATTATAATTTTCTTAATACACATGAATTTAATAAAAATATATTCATATTAATAAAGACAAAATAATTGGAACAAATCTGTTTTGAATTTGTTAAAATGTTAGTCCATTTATCAAGAGATATTTTAATATAATTAATTTTTTGCAATATATTTAAGTAAAATATTTAATTAACGAAAGAAAATTAATTTTGGAATTTAATAAATTGATATTAAATAATTTTCCTATTTCGTTATTTGATAAAGTTTTTAAGATATGTAACTCGATGATTTTGGATAAAAGATAGTCACCATCAAGTACGCATAAAAAAATGCCCTTGCATAAAAAAAAAAAAAAAAAAAAAAACGGCCTGATAATCAACTGGCTAGCGCTCTGGCCGTTGGAACCACAGGCTTCAAGTTCCACTCCTGGCGGTGACATGGATGTTTGTTAGTGGTTCGGAATCTATGTTATGTAGGTTAAACTAGTGTGCGAAATGTGTGACAAAACAAAGCAAATCTTGCATAAAAAAAGTTACAACTGTATTATAAAAAAAATTAATGAACAGGAAATGTACCAAGATGTTTTTATCCTTTTAAAACGTATCGTGTTGTAATTAGTAACTCAGAGTATTTTGGTTCTTGAACTACAGTATTCAGAGGTTTGATTTGGCTTGTCGCTCTACGGTCATCTTGTGCACACGACGGCTAAACAGACCGGGGCCTACAATTTAAAAGTCGATTCCGAACCCCTCACAAACATCCCTGCCAACGCCAGGTTTCGAACCTGACGCCTGGAAAACCAAAGACCAGACCGCTAGCCACTTGGCCGGAAGTATTCAGACAGTATGATGGTACAGGTTTGTTCACAAAGAAACCCACATCGGGCTGATAAGCATTGAAGTGCATTTTGACTCTAGGACATTTGTAGGTAGCGGTGTAATTAGCCTAAAATGAGCAAAAAAATGGTCGTAGAGCAACAAACCAAAACTAAAAATGTAGAACATTTGCCAATATAATGACATATATGTAGCAGGTAACGTAATTTTTATTAGATATACCTTGGATGAAAGCGGTTTGAATTCTAAACCCTTCCCACATTTTGCACCACAATTTGGAACAAAGACATTCCGTAGTTGGAATATGATCGAAAGGAACCGAACGGACTTTTTGAATGTCGTATGTGAGAAACCTGGAAAACTGCCATCAGTCCACCTGTCTATCAAAGCTATCCACTTTACACATGTTTTTACTATTGTTTTCGTGTCTTCTCGCTTCTGACAGCATTCATTGCAACGGAAGCCACCATCAGTGAATTCAAGCTAGTTGTACTCGTCACCACTGGGCCATGAGCCAGATTATAGAGTATCAGTTTTAGAAACTCTAAGAATCTGTTGTAGAAATCTCAAATCTCAATATTAATGTTCCTTGCTAATTAGACAAGGACATACAATTTACCGTGAATTCCGAACCACTAAAAACAGAATGTTCGACAATTGGCCATATAAGTTTCACATAACAACAGAAAATGCTAAAATGAATTACTTACAGAAATGTACATGAAATGTTGACATGAGAAATGTTGGTCGTCTACTAGATTCGAATGAACTTGCGTTCTTAAGTCTGATGGTTTATGGATATGATCAGGATGGATTTGAATTCACGATTTAAATATTATAATATCACGTAGATAAAAACAAAATGCTGGTTTGGAAAGATTCGATTCGATTTGAGAGAGAGAAAGAGAGATTGATTTTTGAGATTTTTCTAATTCGATTTGAGATACAGCAGTATATTAACAGCTACACTTCGCTATGAAACATGATGAGACTGAATATAAAGGTTTGACAATGAGAATGGAATGTTCCAGAATACTGTTTTGGAAATTTAATCAATATTCTAGAAGTCTCACATCAAGAAAGGAGAATGCCAAAATAGATTCATACAGAAATGTACAGTTTGGTCGTCAACTAGATTTCAACGAACTTGCATTCGTAAATCTGATGGATTTATTTATCTGATCTGGATGGATCTGATGGATTTTAATTCGCCATTTAAATATTATAATGTCACGTGGATATAACAAAAGGCTAGTTTGGACGGCAAATCCGATGCGAGATAAAGTAGTATATTAACAGACTTTTAGCTGATACATGATGAGATTGAATATGAGACTTTGATACGAGAATGGAATGTTCTAGAATACTGTTCTGAAATAATCAATATTCTAAAAGTCTCTCACAAAAATAGAAAATGTCAAAACAGGTTAACTTACAGAAATGTGCAGTTTGGTCGTCTACCAGATTCGAAACTGGGAATTTGCATTCTTAAGTCCAACCCTCTACCTCAATGTCATATAGGTCTATTGAGAGTCTCTGCAATATTAACATCCGATTTATGATGTAAATTAAATTAAAGTAATGTTCCACTTCATTGGCGCAACAGCCCATGGTGATCCTGGTGGCAGATTCCGAAACAGCAGATGTTGCCTTTTTACGGTTTAGGTTGTCATCTCTACGCCCAACAGTCCTATTAGATCGGGAACTATGGTTTAAAAGTGGATTCCAAACCACTACAAGCATCCATGGCACCGCCGGGACTCGAACCCGAAACTTGCGGCACCCAGAAAGTAATGTTACCAATTACAAATATAAGTAAAAGTGGGACTTGAGCGACCTGATGGATAGCGAGTTGGAATTTTGAACAGGATTTAATTTTTGGTTATAAAACTTATTAATAAGTTGTGCCGCCGAGCGTCTAGGCGCTCGGTGCCACAGGTTCCGGGTTCGAGTCTCGGCGATGCCATGGATGTTTGTAGTGGTTCGGAATGTCTAGGTCTCATATGACTATAGGAGCGTCACGGAGCCAAGTCAGACTTCTACCTAAGGGTGCTCCATCACAACAGAAGCTGCTCACTTTCCCTCCATCCATGAGTAAGTAAACTACTCATGGAATGTCCGTCCAGCACTGCAGGATACTGAGTATTAGGCACAATAACAACATCTTCACAAGTTACTTAACAATTAAAACCAACAACAAATTTCCGTCTCTGTGACGGGAAAGGCATAATAAGTTTGTAAACCAAAAAAAAAAGTTCTTCAGTTGGCTTGAAGAAAAGAATTGCGAGTACAACAGAAGGAATTTTCAACAAACGATACGTAAGTTTTTGATTCTGAATCTCATTTCCGGTTTCGAACCACGCCCCCTGTTTTGCAAGTCCAAAAAGCTTTCCACGGGTCGTTCCTCTCACAATCATCATCAGTGGCGCAACAGCCCCATGATGACCCAAGCCATCTTACTACTGTCAAATTTCTAGACACGAGATGTTTTTTTTTTATGGGATAGAGTTTTCCGCCCTATGCTCAACGCTCTACAGTCATATTAAACCAAGACTTACGTTATGAATCAAGTGTCAATTAACTTCTTAATTGAAGCAGAAGCCTACTGGCAGATTACGAGGTAGGACAGATTACGAGGTTCCTTTTTATAGGGTAAGAATACCAGCCTTACGCCCAATGCTCTACATTCATGTTAGACCGGGACCCACTGTTTAAAGTGCATTTCGAACCATTATAAAACATCCATCGTATCACCGGGACTCGAGCAAGAAACCTGTGGTACCGAGCGCCAGAGCACTAGTCGGTACTCGAACATCAGGTCCCTGAATACTCATGCAAAATCTCAACCAAAGTCATTCAATGAAGCTACAAAACCAATGATATCAGTAAACAAGACGTTTAAAAACAGTATACAACCCCTGGACTTTTTACAATTTTTATCTCTATCATTTACATCTAAAAAACCGTGAACTGATTCGATTAGCGAAAAAAAAAAAATTTAAAAATCGTGAAAACGATAATAATAATAACAATAATAAAAAAAAAAAAAAATAATAATGCACGGACATGCTACAAAATTTTCCTATTATGCTTCCACTTTAACCGTAACCTCTTGGGAGGCAGGGGTAAAAAAAAGAAAAAAAAAAAAAAAAAAGAACTTTTGTACAATACCTGCATGATTACAGGTGCACAGGGTCCAATAGAAATCCGGTTTCTCTACAAAATAAGACGAATTATTTTACTAAAAAGAACCCACGGGGAAGGGGGGGAGTTCTCAAAAGAATAAAGAACCCCCTTCCCTTGTTGAGAAAAAAATTGCTGAGTGAGTCAGAGTGTTTTGGAACATTCTCATAAATATGTAATAATCTCGTTTTCAATCACTTCGGAAAGGGAGTATTGAGTTTCTTCTGAACATAACTGAAGAGTTTTGGGGTTGATGCAGTTTTGAATGGACATCTAGATTTTTGAAGAACAGGGTGGCCCATGAATAGAATGAACCCCATTAACATTTCAGAAGTGAGTGGCTTTTTCAATTCATGGATTCATTTTAGTAAAAGTTTTGAGGTCTTTAATAGTAAGAACTTACAATATAAAGGAAATACGATATATGTTGTTGTATGGCTAGATAAAAAGGATCTAAATATAGTCCCTGGACAAAAGTATGAGGCATTCAAAAATTTTTTCAGATTTTGTAAAATTTTTTTTACCCTTGTTTCTAGAAAAGGTAGATGCGATAAAATTTTTTTTTTTTTTTTTTTTTTTTGCAAATCTAAAATTTGCGTCTTAAAAATTCACTTATTTCTGAGCGATTTTGTAAAACTTTAATCATTTCTTATAGAAAAAATATATGCGACCACTTTTTTTTTTTTTGTAAAAATCTAAAAATACATTTAAAAATAATTCATTTATTTCTAAATGATTTTGTAAAATTTATTTTAAATATTGCTTGCAGAAAAAAGAAATGCGACAATTTTTTATGGTTAAAAATTTGGCAATGTTTAAAATTTTAAAAAAATTCACTTCTTCTAAGCGATTTTGTAAAATTTTAACCATTGTTGTGAAAAAAATAATAAATGCGACCATATTTTTAAAATTAAAAACTAAAAATTCATCTCACAAAATCGTTTAGAAAAAAATGAATTTTTTAAAAATTTTAACCATTGCTTGTAGAAAAAATTGATGCGACCATGTTTTTATAAAAAAAATCTAAAAATTCACTTATTTCTAAATGATTTTGTAAGATTTTAACCATTGCTCGTAAAGTAAAAATAGATGCATTTTTAGATTTTTTTTTTACTTAAAAAAAAACTTAAATAAATTCATTTATTTCAAAATGATATTGTAAAATTTAAACATTGCTTTAGAAAAAACATTAGATGAAATTTTTTTTTTAAATTTTTGTTCTAAAAATTCATCTGGCAAAATCATTTAGAAATAAGTGAATTTTTTGAAAAATTTTAACATTGCTTGTAGAAAGAAAATAGCGCTGCGACCATTTTGTTTGAATTAAAAAATCTAAAAATGCATTTTAAATAAAATCCCTTATTTCTAAACGATTTTGTAAAATTTTAACGATTGCTTGTAGAAAAATAGATGCGTCCCTTTTTTATTTTGTAAAAATGTAAAAACTTATCTTAAAAAAATTCACTTATTTCTAAACGATTTTGTAAAATTTTAACGATTGCTTGTAGAAAAAATAGATGCGCCCCGGGGATTTTGAAAAAAAAACTTATCTTAAAAAAATTCACTTATTTTTAAATGATTTTGTGAAATTTTAACGATTGCTTGTAAAAAAAATAGATGCGTCCCATTTTTTTTTTTTTTGTAAAAAATCTAAAAACTTATCTTAAAAAAAAATGCACTTATTTTTAAATGATTTTTAGGACCAACTTTGAAGGGTAGTACAGCTAACTAAAACATGCATTTTTTAGATAGAAATGTAGGGTCGGAAGTGATGCGTTGAGGCATTCACACAAATTTCTTACAACAGACCGGCACAATGCCCTAACTGATTCCCATCATGTGACGAGTTTCAAGTTCTAAAAGTTATGCTTAAAAAAAAAAAAAAAAAAAAAAACTATCTGCAAAACTTTTAAAAAGTCAATCTTTCAAAGGAAAAAAAAATAGCAAATTGAGTAAAAAATGATGGGAAGATTTTATCCATTAACACATTATAAAAAAGTACGATCGTTTTTATCTTGTCTGAAGAAAAAAAAACTGCTGTAACGATAACAATGAACCAAGTTAGCTATGCTTGATCAAAACATTTTGCAACATGTATGGTATCGTAAATTAAATCGCAAGAAAACACCGATATCATTTCAATCTGAACCTGATGAAAAATATTATTATACATTTTTCCTTAAAGATAGATGACCTCAAGCAAACCTTTTTCATAATATTAGCAAAATTTGTAATGCTACTAGAAATATGCAAGATAAAAATAATGTTGGAATAGGCTATTTTTGATTAATATTTACATCAAAGGTTCTTACAGGATTTACAGACCTTTGGCTTGGTTGAATAGACTACACTTGAATGAAAAAAAAAGTCATTATTTCTTTAATTTTTGAATAAGTATAATATTAATCAAAGAAAATAAAATTTAGCATCAATAAAATCAATCAACCAGTGAAAATAAAAATTAGTGAAATCAACAATAAATGCAGAAATCCTTTAAACCTTCTCATAGCAGTTCAAAAGCACTGAAGGTTGTAGGAAGATGACTTAACAATCTGGCTCTTTAAACAGACAATGGAATATGCTGTCCAACCCATACATGCAATGATCTCCTCACGATGACTTCACCAACTGAGTCCTGTGTGGTTTAGCATTGCAGATTTTGAAGGATGAGAGTCATCGTCATCATCATTGGCGTAACAGCCCCATGATGGACCAAGGCCGTCTGCCTTCTGGCAGATTTCGAGCGAAGACGTTTTCTTTTACAGGATAGGTTTGTCGACTTTACACCCAACTCTCTCTACAGCCATATTAGACCGGTACCTACGGTGTAAAGTGGATTCTGAACGCCTACAAACCTCAATAGCACCAAAAAGTCATCAATTGCACCTAAATGAGGATGAACCATTGCATCAAGATTGTTGTCGCTATATAACTGACCAGTAACTTTGGTCTGTAAGTCAATCCAATGAGAAACCTGTTCACACAGATAGAACACAAAGAATCAGTTTTCATGGATACGTCGGGAATAATAGCACTGGCTGCCACTGGATTAGTAATCTTTTTTGGGTCTTTTTGCAAATAAAATCTGGACTCACCATAAAAGAGTGTTGGAAATTGCAAGTACTTCAGCGGGACGTATCCATGGACGTATCCTTCAATGGCGCTATTCATGTTGTAAAAAAACTTGATTTCACTTGGACTCAAGTGAACAACTGAATGTCAGACGAAATTTCGTTATCGGGGACTACCACCTAGTCTGTATATTTTGTACAATCAAAGTAAACTTTAATAATTAGTTAATGCGTTGTTGTTGTCTACATCCATAATGCAATAAACAGAGTTCTCGGACCCGAAAGTGACGGTTTGTAAAATCAATTGAACCATCAAATTATTGAATAAATAAAAAAATCAAGCGAACAGAAATACATTGACCCTAAAAAAGCTTGTTCTCACAGGCGTGAGGCGTTGAAGTGAGGCCAATCACAAGCCTCGCCGCGTTATAATCCAAACCCGCCGCTTGAAGTTGCCTAACTTTCAATTCTCAAATGCTTGCCGCGTCATGTGACTTGGATCGAGCCAATAGCAGATCTGCCATCTAGTAGAAGTAACTGGAACTTCACTAGGCGTAAAAGCGATTTCTAAAGCTTGAATGTACGGGTCGGAAAAAGTTTCTTCTCTGCCGCGTGACGCGTCGCCGCCTCACGCCTCAGTGGGAAAGAGCCTTTACACTCCAACTGACACGAGGGCATGCCCAATTAAGTCCTTCGTTTCGGTAGCATCATGTGTATGCTATAAGCTGGATGTCTTACCCGCCATTATTAAGGCTACTGCGCACTGTTTATCTAGATACCAGCTTTCCAGTGGTTACTACAAGAAAAGAGCTGAGATAGTAGTAGGGGTGGTAATATGTCTTCTTGCAAATAGCTGTGATCTGTGACTTGTAGTTCTATATACTTTCTTGTGAACTTTTAGAAGTACATTATGTTCTTAGAAACGAGGTGCAATTAGACCTACCTCCTAGTGGTGCACTCTGGGCAACGTACTATACGGCTAAGTGGTTTACAGTTTTTGGCGGACACAATTCCTAAACAGAATATAATATAAAAAAGGGCCTGATGGTCGAGTGGCTACCTCTCGGTACCATCAGGTTTCGGATAGAGTCTGGCATTGTCCTGGATGTTTGCAATGGTTCTAAATCCACTTTAAATCGTAGGTCCCGGTCTAATAGGGTCGTAGAGCGTTGTGGGGCAGTGTTACTCGCGTCCGTAGCCTATCGTCAAGCTACATGTGCCCCCTGGGTAATGCTAAATGAGTAACAGCGTTCGTCGATGCCGCCCACATGACATACTTCGAGGCTAGTTTGTATTGAGTTGCTCGCAGGGAAATGGTCAATACGACCAACCCTTGATGTAATCGTTTTCTTAAAAAATTCAAAAAGGTGAATTTTTTAATAGTTTTATTCAATAAAAGCTTTTTTTTTCAGTTGAACAAATTATCTTCATCAACTTGATTGATAGCTATCCTTTAATTAAATCTTTATCGTAAACTAAAACCTTTCTGAATTTTCATTCATTTAAAATTTAAGGTGGACAAAATTACATTAAAAATAAAAATAGAAATCTCGAAACATGCATAATTATATACCACATAACAGATCGCGATTACTTCTTTGATCCTGTAGAGACTAAAAAAAAAAAAAACGAAGATCCTACAAGAAACGAAGATGCCTGCTATCGTAATGCCAAATTGTGAGGACCATCATCAAGAATAACAGGTTGCATCCGCTCAGAATTCAAATGCAAACTATTAAAAGGCAATGGATCTCAATGAACGAAAACACCCTTTTCCTCTCTCATCAACATTCTGTTGACAAACGAAACAATATCTGTTTTCAACGTCCGTAATTACGAGATGGGAATACAATCCCAAAAAAGATGAAGTAAAAAAAAAATAATAATTTTCTGTGTTAAACAATAAATTTTAAAGTAATACAATGGTGTAGTGGTAACGTGCACCGCTGATGAGAGTTAGGGCCCAGGTTCAATCCATTTTTGTGGCATTGCAGTAGACAAAGTTTTTGTAAAAAGAGGCACGATGGCGTTTCTGGATGTTTGTGATTGGTTCGGAATCCATGTTAAACTGTAGGTTCCAGTCTAATTAGCCTAGAGTGTGTATAAAATGACCGTAGAGGACAAACCAAACCCGTACACTATGCTGTGGTACCTATCGCCAGAGTGCTAGCCACTCGGCCATCAGGCCCCTGAAATTAAAAAAATGTAGAATGTTGAATTTCTTAATAGTTCTTTTCAATAAAAACTTTTTTTTTCAATTGAACTAATTGCCTTTATTCACTTTTATTGATAGCTAACCTTTAATCAAATCTTTATCCACTTTATTGATAGTTAACCTTTAATCAAATCTTTACCCACTTTATTGATAGCTAACCTTTAATCAAATCTTTTATCCACTTTATTGATAGCCAACCTTTAGTCAAATCTTTATCCACTTTATTGATAGCCAACCTTTAGTCAAATCTTTATCCACTTTATTGATAGCCAACCTTTAATCAAATCTTGATCCACTTTATTGATAGTTAACCTTAATCAAATCATTATCCACTTTATTGATAGCTAACCTTTAATCAAATCATTATCCACTTTATTGATAGATAACCTTTAATCAAATATTTATCCACTTTATTAATAGATAACCTTTAATCAAATCTTTTCGTAACCCAAAATCTATCTGAATTTCCGTGCATTTAAAATTCTAATATAGACAGAATTAAAATACAAGTTAAAAAAGAAAATTAAAACCTAGAGAAACCTGAAACATGCTTAATTACATATCACATAACAGATCACGATTACTTCTTTAATATTGTAGAGAGTAAAAAAAGAAGATCCTATACAAATGCCCGCTGCTGCAATTGAAATTGTGAGGACCATCATCAAGAATAACAGGTTGCATCCGCCAGCAATTCAAATGGAAGCCATTAAAAGGCAATGGATCTCAATGAACGAAAACCACCCTTTCCCTGCTTCATCAGCATTCTGTTGACAAACAAACAATTTCTGTTTTCAACCTCCGTAATTACGTGGGGAAATACAATCACAAAAATTGAATTGCAAAAAAGATGAAATAAAATAACGTTAAAAGTAATTTTCATGAATTATTCAAGCCACGAACAAGTTAATCCTTTAAATGCTCAAGACTTTTTTTATTACATTACATGATAAAAAAATACAGCAACAACATCTTTAAAAGATCAACCTTCTTTTTTTGAGTTTTCAGCATCATAATGACATTTTAAGTGGTAAGTATTCTCTGAACTCGACAACACCCAATCTTTGTGCAAAACGAAAACAGTAATGAAGTTTTTATTTATTATATTTATTATCGTTATAATGCTTTTTTTTCTTCTTAACTCTCCTGTAACTGACATTATCATCACGAACGCTTAGAAGCGAAACGAAGTTGAAATTAAGGATCAAAGGTCAAATGAGTTTCGTCAGAACTACCATTAAAATAATTTCGACATCTTTCTATAAATTTACGTCGTTTTTGTCCTCTTTGGGTGCAGTTTTAGCAAATGTTATTTTATAGCGTTCCCAATAATTAATCTTCCATCGTAACTTATAAGTGATCATGAGATTTATTTTGTGAATTATTTCGGAATAGAGTCCCGTCTGTGCCATGAATGGTTTTAGTCTTTCCGAATCCACTTTAAACCATAGGTCCCAGTCTAAAATTACTGTTGGGCGTAGAACTGACAATTCATCCCCGTAAAAAGGAAAACGTCTCCTGTTTCGGAATGTTATCAGTAGACAGACGGCCTTGGCCTACCATGAAACTATTGCGCCATTGAATTGTGAACATTGAAAGTATGTATTATCTGCAGAATATATAGTATGCATCACTATTTAAAACTGTTAAAAATTTACGTTACGTTAAAAATTGCTATTGTGGTGATAAAATGCGGATACAATATAGCAGGCACTCCTCGTAACACTGAATTACTCTCGATCTCCTAGCAGCTATGGTACTGATAACGGTGTCACCACCGTCTCTTATCACCCCTGGTACTAACTCTCCTGGTGATACTACTTCCCTAGTCACTTATAATCCATGGCGTCCCACCTCTTGGTAACGTTGCTTTCTTGGTCTCCCTAGCACACCTTGTATTCACTTTTCTGGCAACATTGCCTCGCTGTTCACCTAAAACCCCTGGTACCACTCTCCTGGGTACACACTGCAACCCCAGTCTCCAAGCACCTCTGATATTAATTCACCCTCCAGGTAAGACTGTATAGTTCTTAGCACCTTTGGTAGCTGAATGCCCGACGTCTACAAGCACCCCTGGTAACAACATCACCCCGGTTACCTAGCCGTCTAGTACTCACCCTACTGGTAATACTGCCTCCCTAGTCACCCAGAACCTCTGGTACTCAACCTCCTAGTAACACTGTCTCCATGGTCAACTAGAACCCCTTCTCCCGGTAACGTTGTCCCCGATTTCCTGTCACCAATCCTGCCCTTTCCTGCTAATATTGCCCTTCTGGTCTTCCGCTACCTACGATACACCTTCTTGGTAACACTACCCTCCTGGTGCCGCTCTCCTGGTAACACTGACACTGTTACTTGCATTTAAAAGCTTAATTTTTTATTAAACTATAGCTACATAATTATCTGTTTTAATCATTAATTAATTCAGAAAAACTTTCCAAAACGATTACAAATTAGTATGCATCCCCGATCTAATACCATTAGAGTTTTCTAACATGTATGTTTATTTATAGTCGTAGCCCAAACAATGATAAATAGAAATTCGAGCAGTTTTATCTGCAACATGTTATCGAGATAATTGGGAGCGTTGACAAATAGGTTGTTTATTACATCATATGTCTTGACTTTTTCTGTTTGTTTACAATTACGCCATTGAATGAAGTTTTTACATGCTGTTTATTTATTATATTTTTTCAGTGGCATGCGTGAAATATGCCATCAAAAATGTTAGTTGTGTTAGGTATACAAATGTCATATCTGCACAGTACATCATTAATTGGTTTCAAGAGAATACTTGAGATATTTTGATTTATTCACTATTAGCTGAGAATCTGAATCAGATGGAAGAATATTGATTTGAAGTATTCCATAAACCTAAATTTATGCAGTCTGACGGCTTTTTAAAATAGTTCGTAATAAGTTTCAGTAAAAAATGAAACCTTGATAGTGGGGATATAGAAAAGAAATGCAATAAAATTCATACGCTGAAATAAACTTTTGTTATTTAAGAATAAAATCATACTTGGAAGAAGTTCAGGAAAAAAATTTTTTTGCTTCTATTTTTTGAAAATTATGAAGTTTAACATTTATAAATTAAGCACATTTTGTAATTATATCTCTTTTTGATATAAATTACAAAATGTATATCAAAAAGCATTATAAATTACAAAAATTTAAAGAGTGAAATATGGTGAAGTATAGTTAAATAAAATCTTTTAAAAAATTGTTTAGTTAGAGACAATATTTCAGGCAAAATTTCAGATATTATCCGATACAAAAAAATTATATCAGATATTGAAATTAATTTTTTTAATTTTAAAGCAGTGTGACACCTCACTCACAGAAAAGCACCGAAGTGAAGTAACAAAAATGCCGAATTGTTAAAAATATTTTATCTCTTATTGTCTATTTTTCATTTTTTAATTTTATTAAATTATTAATTATTAATTTAATAAATTATTAATTTAAAAGAATTATTATTTTAATAAATATTATAAAATGAAAAATAAAAAAATTTTCAAAAGTGTAGATGCTGATGAAATCAGTTGCATGTAATCAAAAAGAAAATAAAACAGAATGGGCAAAGGTAAAATTGGGAGAAAAAATAGCTTAGGAGAAAATCGGCAGGTTAAGGAATTAATTTAAAATATTTAGAACAGTGCGAGGTCTTTTGTTATGTTTGTGGGAAGAAATATCATAATCGTAATTTTGTAGGATTTTTAAAACAGGGTTATTGATGTTTCGCATATCATTATAGAATTTAGTAGAAATTTTGTGAACAAATTGTCTTAAACTTGGAATCGATAGAGCTCGTCTAATATCGTCATTACGAAAGTACCAGGGTGAATTCGTTCACATTCTGAGAGTTTTTGTTCTCAAACCTTTGAATAATTTCAAAATTTGTACGCGCCAACAGAACCTCAAACTGGGCTTGCATAAGCTAATACTGGACTAAGATAAGAGAGATATATTAAAATTTTGAGATTAAGAGGTCAAGCAAAAATATTTTATTTATATGTTTTAAAAATAATTAATGACAAAACATTTACTTAAACGTAATGCTGCTTTTACATTATCAACAGCACGAGATTTATGTCATGCAATAATTTGATCAGTTATAGTTGTTTATTGCTTTCATTGTCTTTTGTGTTTCTAAATTATCGAGGGATAAAATAAGATGCCCTAGAAACTCATTTTGACAAACCATTATATAAACCTGAGACACACACTCCTATGCTTGATCGTACGCCCGTTGCGATTGAAAATATAACTGGTCATTTGTTTGAAAGGTTTTCAGATTTCGCTGATTTCAGATTTAAGCAGCATACAGAATTCAATTTTTAGTTTATTAAAAAAATCAGTTAAATATTATAAAAATATTTTGTTTTCCATTTTAGGTGACTAAAATAACAGATGCTATGGCGCTCGGTACCACAAGCATCGAGTAACCGGCGGTGTCATGGATGTTTGTAGTGGTTCGGAATCCACTTTAAAACTGTAGGTCCCGGTCTAACATGACTGTAGAGCGTTGGCCGTAGGGCTTACAACCCTGTCCCATAAAGTAGCAAGTTCTGCCAGTAGGCAGAAGGCTTTGGCCCATGATACGGCTGTCGCGCCATTGAAGAAGAAAAAAATAACAGATCCTTTACCTTTAAACTGTTACCATGGCTGTAGGATATCTATGTTATATCTACGTTGTTTATTGTCATACACATATTCCATTTTAAAATAATTTGCGTTAAACAACGTAGATGGAGTTGATTATTCTGTTTAGATCAACATATATTTTTGAACAATCATTTTTAGGCATGGCTATTGAAAATTATTTGATTTTACCACTTTCATACTTGGTTACAATAAAAATCATGGCAAATATTAAATTAATTTAGAGGTACGCATCAAGTTAATTATTAGAGAGTTTTTGCATACCGTACTTTAAAAATACGGTATTTTTTTTTCTCCTAGCGTGCATGCTCATAGGAAATTGCGCATGCGTATCGGTAATAATGTTTCCTCCTGAGCATGCGCACTAGGGAGAAAAACATATCGAATTTTTAAAGTACGGTATGCAAAAACCTCTCTATTATTGTTACTAATCCTCAGTGTCCTGACGGACACCCCATGAGTAGTCGTCTACAAGTTAAAGGTTGTAAAGCAAGTTAAAGATTAATGCCGTTAAACGTTAGCTATTAATAAAGTAGATGAAGATAATTAATTCAATTGAAAAAAAAAAAGCTTTTATTAAATAAAATTATTAAGAAATTCAACATTTTACATCTTTGAATTTTTTTAAAGAAAATCTTATTTTCTAATTAAGTACATATTTTTTGGAAAAATTGCATTCATTTTTTTTTCAACTTCTATTTTATTTTGAACAAAAAGTATTGTGTGTCTAATCTTCAGTGTCCTGCACTGCGGAATGAACATCCTACCCTTATCCTATCCATCCCATGAGTCTACTCATGTATGGAGATAAAGGGGATAGCTTCTGTTGTGATGGAGCATTCTGTAGGTAGAAGTCAGACTTGACTCCGAGTAGCTGAAAAAAAGAGGACAATGCCTTCCGGGAGGATATTTAGGGGGAACTACCCTCATTTGCGTATCGTATGGGAGAAAATTCGGAAAACTCCCACCAGTCTAACTAATGAGACAAAAAGCTAAATATCACAAACGTCAGTGTCTACAATAATGGCGCCAACGGATTGAACCTTAGCCCTAATGCTCACTAGTGGCGTATATTACCACTGTACTACTAGTCGGGTAAGTTAATTACTTATTATATCATTTTATATATTAGTTATATTTCATTATATATAAAGAAATATGTATTTAGATAATTTTTGAGGGGTTTTTTTGTACTTGCGGTAAAGCTACAGTGAGTATATGCGGGTTTCATTTTGATATAAACCATACATCGGCAGAAGAGCTACATTGTAAGAAAATCAAAATGTCGGTGATAAAATCGGTTTATGAGTCGGTGATAAAAGTGCTATTTTTTTATCTGAAATGATATTTTATACAGAGACAAAGTGATATTTTGTAAAAAGACAAAGTGATATAAAGTGATATTTTGTAAAAAGACAAAGTGATATAAAGTGATATTTAGTAAAAAGACAAAGTGATATTTTATAAAAAGACAAAGTGATGTTTTGTAAAAATAAAAAGTGATATAAAGTACTATTTTGTATACAGACGATGAAAAAGTGATATTTTTTATAAAAAGACAAAGGGATATTTAGTATGTGAAGTGATATTTTGTAAAAACGACAAAGTGATATTTAGTATGTGAAGTGATATTTTGTAAAAAAGACAAAGTGATATAAATTCATATTTTGTATAAAGACCTTTTTACGTTTGCCTCAATTAGAGACATCTTCAGATTTACTAAAGACATTAAAGAAACCCATTTTTTCCAATACTGGGTGAAAGGGATTGGATCAAAATCAATGGAAAGTCAAGTACTAATAAATTTATTGTAAGCCCATTGTCACATTTAAGTGATGAATACGAGGCGTGGGAAGCTATAAAAACTCTTTATACAACAAGAAACGCGCGGCCGATTGCTGCTGCTTTCATAGTCATCTGCCTACGCTTTTTTTTTCAGAAGGAGCAATTAACGATTAAGTTTTTGGCGACATTGCAAATTGGCGTGAATGTTAAAAGTGACGCTTCTACCAACTAGGTTAATGCCTCTTATTCTTTTTTAATATTCTCATAAAAATTCACTCGTGCAGAGCTTCTGTGAGAGTTTGGAATTCTGCGAGTTTTGAGTTAAAAAAAATGATGAATTAAATTTGTCTTCGTTAAAATGGACGGACAGACAAAAGAAAGCCGTCAGTTTTTGTGATTTAATATCCTGATTGAATTTTAGTTGGCTGTCTGTCCTATTAAAACAATTGTTTCGACACAAATAAAACAAAATTGCAATAAAAATTAATTTAAAAGCCGTTCTGAAAAGACAAAAATAAAATAAAAATCACTTAAACGTAAAGAAAAAACATAAAAAACTCACAAATGTTACTATCATATAATAAAATGTCACTTATAAAAGAAATAATTTATTCATGAAACGCTGTAAAAAATGAAAAGAATTTTTGTAAAGCGGCATATGGTACTAGTGAAATCAAAATAAACGATTAAGGCCATAAAAGTTTAAATCTTGAACTTTACTTTACATAAAATAGTGAGGTCAAATGTTGAATTATATTGAGCATTAGATTTGATAATGCCACTTTTTTACTTTTTGGTGAAATATGTTAGGCTTCCATATGACATTAACCCATTTCTCTAAATGTTTTGCCATTAAAACCAAAAGCTTTTTGTAACTTGACACAGATAATTGTTTTGTTATGTTAAGATTTCCGTTTGAAAACGAAATATGTTAGATTTTTATACGACAAACGAAATATGTTTAGCTTTTATGTGGAATATGTAAGATATGTTAGGATATATATATATATATGTCTTTTATATAACAAACGAGATATGTCAGGTTTTCATATAACAAACGGAATGTTAGGTTTCCATATGACAAATGAAATATGTTAGGATATATGTCTTTTATATGACATTAACTTCTTTCTCTAAATTTTTTCGTAACCTGAAACAGACAACTTTTGTTATGTTAGGTTTCCATATGGCAGACGAAATACGTTAGTCACTTATATGACATTAACCTCTTTTTTTTTTTTTTTTTTTTGTCATTAAAAATCAAAAGTTTTTTTTAACATGACATATATACTTGTTTTAAAGAAAGATTTCATGATTTTGACATAAAATAACTGGAAGCAAAGGCTATTAATAGGGCCTGGAACAGATTTAACAGGTAGAGTTATTCAATTGAAGAAGCTAGGAAAATATTTTTGAATACTTTTTTTCTTTTACTCAATCTTTTACAAAAGTATGTTTTGTAGAAAATTGTTGTTCTGATTCTTTAATGCGATTAGATATAATCAATTTACCATAAAATATTTCAAAAATTTTCCAAATTTAATCATTATTTTTGTAATTTATTTCTATGAAATTCTGAAAAGTTAAACATAAATTAACATCTTTTTCTTAATGTGGTTAAAAATAGGAATATTGTACCTAAATAATGCATTGCTTAATTTAAAAATTATATTTAGATAAATATTAATTCTAGAGTTATTTCAAAATTACTTTTTTTTTCCTATCAGACCAATAAGAAGATGAAATGTAAAATATTTGGAAAATATTATTGATAAATGATAATAAATTGCTGCTAATTAAGTAAAAATTGAGTTATTAATGTTTCGTTAAATATCAACTAATATCTTATTATAGATAATTTATTAAATACGTGATAACAGCAAGCAAGATATGTTTAGTAAGAAGGCCACAATTTTTCTTATTAAAACGTATTCTATCTATAATTATTGCAGGAGTCCCACATAGCAATTTAGCAAAATTGGTTATGGCAAAACTGCTTTTTGAAGAAGCTATTTAGGATTAATTGAGATATATAATCACACACGGAGGCGCGTTGGCGGCATCCACTTTAATGATGATCTCAAAACGACACATTAAGACTTGTGGATGAAACTTGTTCCGCTTTACTGTTAAAGACTTTGGTCGCCAAACACACATACGCAAGACAACGGTTTATGTCATGGATGAGGTTAATGGCTAGTGGACGACGTTTCGAAAAACGCGGAAATGATTATCTTTGGCGATTATCGAAGTTGTTTCCCTCAAACGGGTCAAAAATCTGAAACACTGAAATTCCTCGCCCATCAACAGTAATTTTGATTTATGGCTCCCTGTCACAAGACTTAGCGGCCTTTTTCTCTGAAATAATTGCAGACTTTTATCTTGTCTAAACCTAAACTGATGTTTTAGTTTCAGACGAAGATAAAAAGGTAATTTTAAAGCTAAAAAAATGTAGTGTAAATGGAAGCTTACAAAATGATTGGTGTATTCTTTTTCTTTTAGTTTGGCAAAAGTTTCATTTTTTCAATTTTGATCTTCTTGCCTACAAATTGAATGTTTTTTATCAAAAGTTTCATTTTCTCAATTTTGATTTTTTGATTTTCTTGCCTACAAATTGTACCTTTTCTATTGGTAGAGAAGGTAAAATTTGTAGGCAAGGAGATCAAAATTGAAAATATCAACGAGAAAGAATCTTTTAGTAGAAAATAAAGATTTTTTTTTTAATTTGGCAATAGTTTTATTAATAAAAGATTGAAAAGAAGGTAAAATTTAAAAGCCAGAAGATTGAAATTGAGAAATATTAATGAAAAGAGACTTTCAGTAGGAAATAAATGCCTTTTTTTCTTTAGCTAAGAAATAATTTCGTTAATCAAATATTGATAAGATAAAATTTCCAGGCAGGAGATTGAAATTGAAAAATAATAACGAGAAGGAAATCAATTTTTTTTTAATTTGGCAATAGTTTCATTAATAAAATATTGATAGAGAAGGTAAAATTTGCAGGAAAGAATGAAATTGAAGAATATTAACGAGATTATGGTTGCTTTATTGCAACGGCAACTGAAAAGTCAAAAATTTACCTCCAATCTAGAATTTTACCATCTTCCTTAATAATTTATTAATGAAACTACTGCCAAACAAAAAAAAAAAAATATTTATTTTCTAATGAAAGTTTTTCTCTCGTTATTATTTTTCAATTTCAATCTTCTTTCCTGTATATTTTACCTTAAAAAGATTTCATATTTAGCATATTTTTGATAAGTTTTGCATATTTTATATAAGTTTGTCATTAATCATCTAAAACTAGAAACTTTTTTTCACTTTATTAAATACAAATAATGAAAAAAACTACTTCGAAAAACTTAAAGGTACTGCATGTATTTAAAACAACTTAAAACTTCTTTCACCAAGTGAATTTAAAAATAAATCTATGATTAGGAAATTAGCTGGTTGAAACATTAAACCAGTTCCACGCCCACAGTCTGGATGCCAAAATATATCAGCGACCCCAGAGAATATTCATGCATCCATTTTTTAAATCTAATAATCTAAGAGGAAGATGATTTTTAATTAATGAACGGCTTTTCGATTTATTTTTCTGTGATTTATTTTTTCTTTTTGATTTTTTTTTTATCTTTTTATTCCTGCCATCAACGAATTCGATTGATTTGAGTGCCGAAGGGAGATCGCAGTACGAATGAAAAAGTTCTTGTCAATCCCTTTTTCAAGCCTTTGACGCGGAAGGCCAAGGGATTGAAATTCGCGCCTGGTGATTGATGTGGGTCGAAATTAAAATGGATGTCGTCTGCCTGCAGACGATAAATTTTCGTTTGCTATAAATGTAGATGATTAGCATGTCACCCATTTAGTTGAAGTAGTTGAGCAGAACTAAAAAAATAATCTCAAAGGAATAATAAATAATGGAAAAAAATAAGTACTTTTCTTCTAGATTGGCCTTGGCGATTTGATAAGACGTTGGCACAAATAGGGTGTCGCCAAATTTTATAAATCGCCATGAGAAAAATACCGTGAAAATATTCATTTTTTTTTTTTTTTTTTTTTTTTTTTTTGAGAATTCTAAATTAATTTTAGTTCCAAGCTAATTTTAACATATGAATGAAATGATGCTATAATGATACAAAATAATGCATGAATTATGAATGAAATGATGCTGCTTTTTATACATTATTTATGATCTTACTACATTGTGAATGGATTATTTAAAAAACTTATATCGATAAATAAATTATACACGTATTTGAGTAAAATTTAATTTTTATTATTTTCAAGAATTGATTTAAAATGGCAATTGAATGAACGAGTGAATTTTTTACATAATTAAATGAATTAACATTATTGAATGAATTGATGCATGAATGTGAATTTCCGATTGTCCATTCGTGTACTACAAACATATACATCTATAACATTGGCTTTGGCGATTTGAAACGAGGTTGGCACAATTCGGTTGTCGCCAAATATTATAAACCGTCATGGAAACGATACCGTGAAAAAATTCAACTTTGTTTTCGAGAATGTTAAATTAATTTTGCTCTTAAGTTAATTTTAACATATGAATGAAATGATGCTGCGTTCCTTTTTATACATTATTTATGGTCTTATTAAATTATTAATGGATTATTTTTATATTTGCCGAAAAGAACTTAAAATATGTATTTCAATATAAAATTATAAATTTAGTTTAGTAAAACTTAATTTTTATTATTCCCCATAAAGAATTTATGGGGGAAAAACGTTTATTAATAACGTTGTTTAATAATAAAAACGTTGTTTAACGTTGTTTAATAATAAAAACGTTTATTATTCCCGTAAATTATTAAGTTTATTGGCGTAAACGTTTATTAACGTTTACGCCAACGTTTTTTATTCCCCATTCCATTCCCCCAAGAATTGATTTAAAAATGGCGAGTGAATGAACGAGTGGACTTTTTACATTATAAAACGAATTAACATTATTGATAAAAATGATACGATTGCTTATTCGTGCACTAAGATGAACAATGTGCATTTGTAACTTATACCTGACTGTGATGTCAGAAAAAATAAGCGTGCTGTCTAATGTTTAAAGAAACGAAGCGACGAAGAAGCGAGGTCGTCGAACTTTAAAAGGACATTGATTATAAATTAATCGTTTATCTAATGGAATTTAAAGTTTTGTTGTTGCTTTTTTATAGAATCCTATTATTTTAGTTTCAAGATCTCATTTAAATCACCCGTACTAAACATTACCCATATCCTAAAAGTTAGGGCAGACTGAGCGAAATTAGGTAAATTATGTAGGATATTCAGTATATGGATTCAATACATTCGTCCCATAGTTTGTAACTGTAAAAACGCCATTGGCTGATTTTTCTCCTTTCATCAGCGCCAAGGAACGCCAAGGCCACTATAAAAGTATTCCGGCGCACCGGCAAATATTTCAAATGAGTTTGGGTAATTTCAACTGAATAGATTATTGTGTTGAATCTTTTGCACTTTGTCAGATAAAACAAATTTTTAATTACAAAATATTAGATGGCAGATCCAGTGCTATTAAACAAAATAAAATCTGAAACTTAAAAAAAAAAAAAAATTTCGAAAAATTGCTTCTATAAAAGAAATTAACTTTATCTCTTATTTAAGTAATGTGTACAGATAGAGGACGGGATGACTCAGGTTCGAATGTACTGGAATGTCCGTTGTAATCACTGGTTTCAAAACCGAGAAGACTCGACGGTTATTATGACACTATGTCTTACATCGATAATCATAATTCCTGGCGTGAGTTTTTATCGTATGTGGGGCACAAATGCAAAAAATTGCCCCTAAAAGTCCTGCCGGAAGGCAATATCCGCCATATGTGGACTATTTCTGGTGTATAGAAGTGAAAACAAGGTCATACAATAAAATGAATGCTGACGAATAGGCTATCTGTGATCAATATTAAATCGAAATTCATTCTTTTACAATATAATGTGCGTTAAAGATTGTCTAAAACTAAGATTCAAAATACGGAAGTGAAACTTATTTGAAAAGCTAAATTTAGAAATAATTTAGTGACTTTTACGAATACAGTCGACTATTATGATACATTGTACAGAAGTCAGGAGTAAAAGTAACACAATGAACACATGCCCAAACAAAAGGATGAAAGCTTCATTCACAGACCTTCATGCTACTATTACCAAAATCATATAATCTACATACAAAGCAAACTGTGCACTCACTTGTGGACAATGCGTCAGGGAATGACACTTCTCAAAGTTATAAGGCTACTTTATTACAGTTTGAAAGGCATAAAACTCTTTATTATCGAATTAACAACATAGGATCGTCCAAATTCTTTGTTTGCGTACGTCTTCGTAAGCAAAGTATTAATTACAATCCGAAATACCAGACGTTGAATTCACGAAAGTCCTATAATTTGCTATTTATAATGTAATAATATGTATGCTTCTATATATTGTAATCAATTCTATTTCAAAATTTATTTTAATAATCAACTAAATAAATTATAACCATCTCCTGTCTCGAAATCTGCCAACAGGCACACGGCTTTGGCCCACCATGGGACTGTTGCGCCAATGAAGAAGAAATAAATTATAATTATTTAAAAAAAAACAATGCAAATTTAGTAAATTAAAAAAATTCATTGGGATTTATTTCACAATATTTGTATATTCTTATTTATTATAATATTAAGGTTTTATTTTTGAAATTCATAAATCGCATTTTCTGCCAAATTTCGATTATTAATTATTTTTATAAAATAAATTTAATTCGATTAATAATGTTCTTAATATCGTTTTATTGAAATTCGAAAAATTTTAGAATATTTAATATAATTTTAATTGATTAAGCGGTCAAAATTGGCAAAATTTGTAATTATAGATTCAACTAGCCTAATTTGAAATTAAAAGTCTCAAAATCAATCACACAGAATTTATAATACTACTGCTTGCAAAAAAAGTAAGACCAATTTTCAATTTAAAATTCCCAGGTCTTATGGAATTTCAATTTTTTTTTTTACGTTGCTGGCACTGTCCTTGACATCTGTGAGAAATTTTATGTCAAAATATTCATTAGTGTTTGAGTTACGCTTGGCTTTGTGAGACGCTAAAACTGATTCCGGCGATTTTTGAAATATCTGAATTGATTGAGCAAAGAACTTTCATTCATTTTGTTTGCGGAAACGTATAGAATGTTGCAGAAGGCATTCAGTGAGCATTCCTATATCGGAAAGAAATGTTTAGAAGTGATATAAACAGTTCAAAGAAGGCAGAATGAAACCCATATCGTTCCATAACCACCATATTCACACCGTACGACTTCTGGCTGTTCCTTAAACTCAAAAGACCACTCCGAGGACATCTTTTTGAGTCGATTGAAGAGATTCAAGGTGAATCGCCGCGCGCTTTGAAGGTCATCCCTGCCGATGACTTTTCAGCATGCATTGAGGATTGGAAAGAAAGCTGGCATAAGTGCATTGTGTCCAGAGGGGATTACTTGGAAGGCGATGAAATAAATTTGGAAGAATAAATAAAAAGTTTTTGAAAAAAAAAAACAATTGATCTTAATTTTTGGGCACAGTAGTAGATCTTTATAAGTATTTTGCATCTTTTATTCAAATCTGTGCAACAACTTTTGTCGTTCACTGTAACCGTGTCTGAATGGAATCTCTTTCCTCAATAAATAAATAGAGTGAGGATCATTTGGATTTTATTTCACGATATTTATATATTCTTATTTATTAGAATACTAAATATGATTTCAGAAAATATTAAGGGTTACTTTTGAAATTCATAAATCGAATTTTCCATCAAATATTGATTACTAATTATTTTATATTATTTTTAATTTCATTAATAATGTTCTTAATATCGCATTATAGAAATTCGAAAAAAATTATAATATTTAATATTATTTTTCTTAATTAATCGGTAACCTTCTTAATTCTAAATCAAGATTCAACAAACCTAATTTGGAATTAAAACCTTCAAAATCTATAGCACAGAATTTATAATAGATGTTTATAAGTATTTTATACATGCAATAAATATTTTATAAGTATTTTACACATATAATAAATATTTTATAAGTATTTTACACATGTCATGAATATTTTATAAGTATTTTACACATGTAATAAATATTTTATAAGTATTTTACACATGTAATGAATATTTTATAAGTATTTTACACATGCAATAAATATTTTATAAGTATTTTACAGATGTTTATATTATTACATGTTTTATTCAAATCTGTGCGATAACTTCAACCGTCTCTGAATCGAATCTCTTTCCTCAATAAATAAACAGAGCGAGCGATGCAGACGATATAATTTCGACGCCTGTGCAAACAAGAAAGCAAATGGCGTCGGCCATTAGAACAATTAACAGCAAAAAAATAGATTCCGGCTCCCTCGCAAAAAGCAGCCAATGAGAAAAAAAAAAAAAAAAGAACAATGGAGTAAACGATCTATTTTAAAGACTCGAACAACGACTTGATTTTGGTGGAGGCGACAGTGATGGTGATTTATAGCGGTGGCTTCTTTTTCAACTCGCAATTCTAACCCATGAAAAGAATTCTAGTTTAACATCTTTTGATTAGGGTGATATAAAAGAGCTCCTTTATTTGAAGCGTGTTAAGGATAGCTATTTTTTTAATATTTAAATATAAAAGTTATTTTGTTTAATTTAGTATTGGTGATAAAATTAGAACAGTTTTACTAAGCCTTTTTGCTGCATTGTGTTATTATTACGCCAATTCCATGCATATGATTTCAATAATTAAAACATGCTATTTGCTATAGTGTTGTTTTTGTATTATTTGTCTACTTAAAAGACCTTTGATTATTAGTTGTAAAATATTTTTATATTTATTTTCCCATAGACAAAAAAAATATCTAATACAATTTCAATCATGAAGCATCATAAGAAATCGATATTAATTCATTATTTGATGTAATAACTTTACAATAAATTAATATTATTTAGTTTACAGATTAATTTAAAAATAAGCTTTTAAAACAGAACTAAGCCATTTTAATGTTGATCGTAAAAATTATAAATTTCATTTTTACACAAAAGAAAACAATTTAGTGTTGCTATTTAAAAGATAATTTCATTGTTTCTAGGAAAGGAACTTTATATCTTTTTATTAATTTACCCATAGATAAGAAATTATCCGATTCAATTTCAACCAAGAAGCATCATGAAAAACTCGATATTGATTCATTATTTGATGTAATAAATTTACGATTAATTAATATTATTTCGCTTACAAATTAATTTAAAAATAAATTTTCAAACAGAACTAAGTAATTTTAATTTTGATAGTAAAAATTATAAATTTAATTGTTGCATACAAAAAAAGCCTTTAGTGTTGTTATTTTAAAAGATAATTTCACTATTGAGGAAAAATTTTATATATTTTTATTTATTGGCCCATAGACAAAAATTATCCTATACGATTTCAATCATCAAGCATTATAAATTATAAATTTCCTTGTTACATAAAGAAAAGCCTTTAGTGTTGCTATTTTAAAAGATAATTTCACTGTTGCTGTGAAAGAACTTTGTATTTATTTATTTACCCATAGGCAAAAATTATCCAATTCAATTTCAATCATTAAGCATCGTAAGACATCGATATTAATTCTCTATTTGATGTAATAATTTTACAATACATTGGCATTTAAAAAACCATTAGTGTTACAACTTTAATAGAGAAATTCAATGTTGATGGAATTTTATATAAATATTTTATTTATTTATTTACCAATAGACAAAAAACTATCCAATACAATTTGAATCATTAAAGCATCACACCACATAGATATTAATTTACAATAAATTAATATTATTTATCGTACAAATTAATTTAATACTAATACTTTTAGTGTTACTATTTTAAAAGATAATTTCACAGTTCGCTCAGTACAGAAAACCATTAAAAAATGTTTGAAAATGATTTTGTATACAACAAGATAAACTAAAACAGCCAGTATTTTTAAAAATAAATACACAAAAATGGATTGAATTATTCAAATTTTCTAATGTTTATAATAACATGACCAAAAGATTGTATATCGTTGTTCATTTTTTTTATTTATATGGATATTATATTTCGTTTCAGAAATTCCTTAGAAATACCATATGAAAAAAATAATATATATTACAATACAATATTTACGTTACCAATCATTATACATAATTATGAATATAATACTATGGTTTTCATACAATTTTTTTAGTAAAATTTAAAATTATAAAATTGCTACCGAGTTACAGTAATCAAGATTTTAATCTGTTAAATTTTACAAAGAAATTTTATCTTGCGTTATTTTAATTTACTACTTTTATTGATTACATAAAACTAAAAGGAAAATATCTGCAATTATACTAACTACTATACTAATTTAACTATATAACTAATATACTAATTTTTTTTTTTGAATAAAATAAAATCACTTGCCTTAGAATGCTTTCGAATGCTTCTATTCCACAGTAGAAAAAAGAATAGTTTTTTTCCAAAATTAAATTCTGGTAGCTTTGGAAACCACACGACATTAAATTTATTTAAATTGGCAAGAAACCAGTTTTATCCCACATAGTTTGGAAGTAATTAAACTCCTGGCGCTTGAAAACTTTTTAACTAGATTCTGCTGTCTGGAGAGATACTTTTAAATATAAACCGGGATGAAAAAGGTAGTCTCCATAACCCACGCGCGGTTATAAAAATGGTGCATTTACTACTTCATGTAGGTTGGATACTTGTGGAAAATCACAGCAAGCTTTAATTACTTTCCTATCGGCATAAATTTAATTCAAGCTAACTATAATTTACGCAAATAAAATATCTTTATTTGAAATAGTTATTTACGTTACATGCAATCATTATAAAATTTCTAACACAAGACAAATGCGTGGTGTTATTTAAGGTAAGGATAAATTGAGGCTTTGAAGGACCATTAGATTTTATTTCGAATTTAATCCTGTTTTTCAATTCCTTCTATTAGCTCAAACTCTCCCTATATATATATCTTGTTCAAATTTTCAATCATAAAATACTTTTTATTCATTCACTCAAGTTCAAATACATTTTTTGAACTTGTAGTGGATGACACTTGATGTTAATGCAGTTTTTCGAATATTAATTCAGTCATTAAATTTAATTAATCCATTTTAGTTTTTTAAGATTTAAGTTGCATATATCTAGCAATAGATGGCGCCAGATAAACTTAAAAAAATGAATGAAAATTATTTAGGAAGGACTTTCTGCAATATATAGAAAAAAAAAGTAGGAATTGACTTTAAAAATTTTTTTTTTTATATTACTTGTTCTTATAGGGTTTTAAAAATGGCGGATTTGAAAAGTAGTCTTCATAATCCACGCACAGTTATAAAAAATGTTGCATTTACTACTTGATGTAGGTTGGATACTTGTAGAAAATTACAGCAAGCTTTAATTACTTTAATATTACCATAAATTTAATTCAAGTTAACTATAATTTACGCAAATAAAATGTCTTTTATTCTTTATTTCAAATAGTTCACATAATTTCCATTTACATGTAATTATTATTGATTCCTTATTTCAAATAGTTCACATCATTTCCATTACATGTAATCATTATTTATTCCTTATTTCAAATAGTTCACATCATTTCCATTGCATGCAATCATTATTTATTCCTTATTTCAAATAATTCATATCATTTCCAATACATGCAATCATTATAAAATGTCTAACTTAGGGTTATTTAAGGTAAGGATAAATTGATGCTAGCAAAGATCGTTAGATTTTATTTCGAATTGAATTCAGTTCTTTCTGATTGATGTACGGAAGGATATTCCTTTTAGATAAAGCTATTTAAGCTAACCGTTTATTTTTAATCCTCCTAAAGTGTATAAGGATTGATTTGGCTGGTCGCTCTACGATTATTTTGTGGGCGCCTTGGAGCTTAATAATAGTAGACACTCTTATTGTAGATTTTTTTTTTTCAATAGCACTTTTACAGGACAACAAATATCATAAAAAATAGATACAAATAACAAGATATAAACAAATGGAATCAGTTAATTCCTCCACTTAAGTCTGGCAATCTAATAACGCTTTCATGAAGAAACAGGAGGCAGTGCAGAACAGGAAGCAACGTGAGACATATCCATTTCTTCCTGGTTATCACACATGAGACAGAGAGGGCCAGGAGTTAGTTTAATTCTGTGAAGATGTTTGCGGAGACCATTGTGACCACAGAAAAGCAGTAGCAATGCCACTCATTTTTCTCTAGTCCATTCAGGGATATCATGAATAGGATCGTACAAGGGCTTGCGATTGTTTCTAGCGGCAATATCCTCAAAGAATGTTTGGTTTGTCGCTCTACGGTCATTTTGTGCACGCCTTCAACTAATTAGACCGGGATCTCACAATTTAATGTGAATTCCGTACCACTAGCAAACATCTATGCCACCGCCAGGATTCGAACCTCAAGCCTGTGGTACCAATGGCCAGAGCACTAACCAATTGACCACCAAGCTCTAAAGTGTATAAGGAGTTAGCTCTCTGGAGCTCGGTTTTGTGTTAGAGTCCGCCACAGGTTTCGATTGGCGGACTACGGATCTTTGTAGTGGTTCAAAATTCACTTTAAACCGTAGGTTTTGGTATAATATCACTACTACTACTACTACTATTATTACTACACCACACCATATCACTGTGCCTAGAGCTGAGTTGTCCCTTTACAGTTTTAAAATAATGTGGGTGAGTAGAAGTCTGATTGGGCTCTGTGACGTTCTACGGTCGTATGATACCAGGACCTACGGCTTGAAGTGGATTCCGAATAATTATAAACATTTTTTAAACAACGGCACCGCCGATATTCGAACGCAAAACCTGTGGTACCGACTGCCAGAGCCTAGCTACTCGGGTATTAGGCTCCCGGTCTAAAATGACTGTAAAACGTTGGACGAAGGACTGATAACCTTTCCCCGTAAAAAGTAAACATCGCCTGTTTCGAAATCTGCAGTAGGCAGACGGCCTTGGCATACCATGGTGCTGTTGCGCCAATGAAGAAGAAGTATATGGAATTGGAGTTCCGAATCGAGGTAGTTCGAAACCCAACAAGTAAAGCCAAACCAAGTTCCGAAATCCCGGTTCTATGCAGGGAATGGACTCCATAAGCCTGAAGTGTAGATAAAGCTTTCGTTCAGTGCCAACCATCAGTGTCATTCAAACATCTCTATGTCCTCTCTAATGATGGTCATTACTTCACAATTGTAAGTATAGTAGCTGTCTCTGTACGATGCACCTTGGGCAATGTTGAATTAGCTCCATATCCATTGTTCCAATTATGAATGACACGTCAACTACCTGACAGTGATAAACAGAACAATTGCACAGAAAAAGAAACTCCATTCTTTCTAAAAAAAAATATCAGCAGACTACCAAACAGTCGGAAATGAGTATTTTATACGAAACACCTAAAATAAAGTATAGTTTGAAATTACATTAACTATAAATATCTTATTTATTTCATTGGTTTTTTTTTTTTATTAGCTTCAACACTAATGATTGAATAAATGATGTTTAAGAAGGATAATTTTTTTTGGAAAAATTACCTATATGTATTATTTTGTATTCTTTCAAAGAAAGTTCACCAGAAATTCAACAAAAATCTCCTAAAAAATTTTTAAAAATAAATCTTGAGCTCCAAGAAGTACAACTCGGTGTTGCTCGTCATCAATAAATATCACAAAATATTTTATTTTAGTAAATTTAGTTGGGAAAGAAAAATTCGGAATGAAGGAATTTTTGTAAATGAAGTCATCGCAGAAGATGATTATGGTTGTGCAGCTCGATTGTAACTCGGTGTTGTTGGGTCGAGACTTGAGACACAGGTTTGAGAACTCACAGTATTATTTACATGCGCACAAACACAACATACATACAATATTTAACACATTTAAAGAGATAAAATTATAGATTCGTGGAAGAAGTCCACTTCTAAGCCGAAAACCCGCTACGCAGATTCATGCGGGATGCCCGAAACACACTTTCTCTCTGGGTGAGAGCCTGCAGACCAACAAAGGGTTGGTGCTAAGTACATTTCCTTTCGAGGTGAGAGACTGTAAACTAAACGTTTCTCAACAGAAGCGCGTGACTGCGTTATACTAGACGCCGGTTGCACTGTACTTCCTCTCCGGTAAAAGTCTCGAGGCATACTGATCATTTCTGCTGAACACCAAAAGGGCTACTCTTGCAGTGCATAGGAAGAAGCACGGTTACATCATACACACACACACACACACACACACACACACACACACACACACATATATATATATATATATATATATATATATATATATATGGGCATCGGTGAACCTCGTGTTCATGTAAGCCATGAACAGCTCACCGACGGACAATGAGGGGAGGAGTTTCAGTCGCGTATCAAATGAGACAAGTATTGGAAAATTTACCATAATGCAGCCCCGAGTCGCGTTGTGGCTTTACATCTGTTGCCACAATCGTCGTTTAATCTCCTTGTTTCTCACAGCAACCATTGCGGCCTGGTGGCCAAGTGGCTAGTGCTCTGGTCTTTGGTATCCTAGGCTTCAGGTTCGAATCCTGGCGGTGGCATGGATGTTTGTGAGTGGTTCGGAATCCACGTTAAACTGTAGATCCCGGTCTGTTTAGCCCAAAGAGTGCATAAGATGACCGTAGAGCAACAAGACAAACCAAACCAAACCATAGCAACCATTGCAATGAACGCCGCTAACGGATTTGAACCTAAGCCCTACGGCGCATTAATTGTACTAATTATCACCTGATCGTGATCAATCCAATCGAGCGTTAAAAAAATTTACAAAAATATTGCTATATCGTGTAACGGTATGCAAGGCTGCCTAGTACTTAAAAAGTGCTAAAGATAAATGGATAGCATTCAATTCAGAGGCGAACGTAACTAATCATACAGTTTTGTTTCATCTCATCTTGTTTTAAAAACAGAATTATTTCACGAGTATAGAGTTGATTAGAATTTTGCGTGACTTTTGGGTATTTTTTAAGAAACATTGGGTTTAATGCTCTATAGATTATATATATTTTAATACGAATTTGTAATTAATTTTGGTTGGTACTAAGAACAAGTATATTGAGTGTTCTAAACTAAGAATGTACTACTTAAAATTCATACCAATTCAGTCCGATTTTTTCCCAGGCAGTCTTTTTACGACATTTTTATTACTAGAAATAAAAAAAAAAATGCTTGACTTTGAGACTGGCGATAAAATACTTGATTGCAAGTAATCTCAAATTTGATTTTCACTGGAAGCATACATTGCAGTCATTTCATCGAGAAAAAGCGTAGAGTCAGTGGCAATCGTAAAAAACTGTTTAACATCTTTTCAGAGCAGTTGGCGGAATTATTTGCCTATTTTAGTCATGCATGCAGAGAAACTTTTCAACTGAAAGTTTACAACTAATCTGAAATTTGATTTTCACTGTTAGATAGCAAAACATTGCAATCATTTAATTAAAAAAATTTTTAGAGTCAGTGGCAATCGTAAAAAACTGTTTTGCATCGCTTTAGATTGGTTAGCGAGATCATTTGTCTTTTTTTAGCTATGCATTTGGAGACACTATTTCTGGAAACATTTTTCTGAAGAAGATTTTCTAGAAGGAAATAAAATTTACGACTTTATTAAAGGAATATATATCAACAGATTAGCAGATTCAGTTGTTGTTTTCGACTTTTAGATATTTAGTTACACAGTAGATTCCGCAACATCCATGATATTTAATAAAATTGGGATAATTAATTCATATTAAAGTCACGCAACTGCTACAATTCATTGAAATGATCATGTTTTTATTCCATTGGTAAAATCTAATTGATTTTCTACAGAAAAAAAATTCAATCTCAAATGCAATTCAATCACCTACAGTAAAACACAATAAAGTAAATTGACTGTGTGCATATCTGTTTTACTGTAACTTGGCGATAGGCAGGGAAAACACTTCATATATAATTTCATATTTCTCTCTAGATATGTGACATACGTACTATATATATTTCAGGAATATTTCTTTCTATATAGATGTATATATAGGATATACGTATGGATATATATGACGTTAATGTTTTAAATATTTTAGTAAAATGGTTTGTATGTGTCTATTTCTTAAAAATTCATACTAAAACTGTTTGTTTACAAATATGTTTGGACCTTAACAAACTTTCATAATTTAAAGAATTATTTATTAGCCAGCCCATTTGCTTAGGCTATGGATTCTGTATTCAGACAAGACAGTTATTGACAGCTGATCTTGTTCTTCTCATTTGCAATACATTAGAAAACATTGAATAAAATATTTTTTTCTATTAATTAAATATTTCTTTTTTTTTTTATATTAATCTAAAACTGGATGTTTTAATTTTTCATCGAAATTCAGAAACCCTAAAAGGAAAGTTGAAGAATCAACACGCATATTGATGGGAACAGGACATGGAACTGATTTGATCACTGATAGTTTATTTAAGAATGTTAATATTCTGTGAGGATAAAAAAATTTGCATTTTCTCAAAAAAAATTTATTAGATGCTAAATTTGTAACGCCAAATTTGCATTTTTTAATAATACAGTCGCACAAAAAAACACACACAATATAGTTGCACTTATTTTGTAGCCATTTAAGCTTGTCACATTTAATTTCCCATACAGAAAATCAAAATTAATTTGGTCTGCTCTGGATGGAATAAAGCAATTTCTTTGAATAAATATATCAAAGTATAACTTACTGACTTTCAAATTAAAATGTAAATAATGTTGTCAAGCCTGGTATAAAGCAAATTCCTTTGGAAATAATCTATCAAAGCATCATCTATACTTTTTCAAGATATGTAAATAATTCTGTCAGCCCTGGTATAAAGCATGAAATTCCTTTGAAAATACCTAAAATGTAAATAACTTAGTCCAGCTATGGTATAAAGTAAATTTCTTTGAACAGATACAATGAAATATAATTTACTGTAAGATAAAATACGAATAATTTAGTCAGTCCTGGTATAAAGCATGAAATTCCTTTGGAGAAATTTCCTCAAAGCCCCATCTATTGTCTTTGAAGATAAAATATAGATTAATCTGTCAGCTCTGGCATAAAGCATGAAATTCCTTTGGGAAAATCCATCAAAACATAATTTACTGTAATATAAAATACGAATAATTTTGTCAACCCTGGTATAAATCATGAAAATTCTTTGGAGAAATTCCATCAAAGAACCATATATTGTCTTTCAAGATAAAGTCTTTCAAGTAAATAATTCTGTCAGTCCTGGTATAAAGCATGGAATTCCTTTGAAAAAATCTACCAAAGCGTTTTTCTTTCAAGGTAAAATGTAAATAATTAGGTGCGCTCTGGTATAAAGCAAATTCCTTTGGAAAAATCCATCAAAACATAATTTATTGTAAGATAAAATACCAGCCAATTTGGCCAGCCCTAGTATAAAACATGAAATTCCTTTGAAAAAATTCACCAAATCATCATCTATTGTCTTTCGACATTACTGACATTTTATTTGATTAACCATGGTATAAAGCATGAAATTCCTTTGAAGAAATTTCAACAAAACACCATCTATTGTCTTTGAAGATAAAATGTAAATAATTTCGTCAGCTCTGGTATAAGGCAAATTCCTTTGAAGAAATCCATCAAAGCATAATTTACTATAAGATAAATTGCGAATAATTTGGCCATCCCTAGTGTAAAATATAAAATTACTTGGGAAAAAAAATCCACTAACGCACTGTATTTCAATATAAAATATTAGTAAATCTCTTATCCCTGGTGTAGAGTATGAAATTCTTTTGAAAACATCTTCAACTTCTGGGTGGAACAAAGCATCATCTATTGTCTTCCAAAATAAAATACAAATAATTTGGTCAGCCCTGGTATAAAGCATGATATTTCTTTGAAAAAAATTCCACCGAAGCATCATCTTTCAAGATAAAATGTAAATAATTCTGTTAGCCCTGGTATAAAACAGCAAATTCTTTTGAAAGTATTTAACAAAGCATCACCTATTGTCTTTCAAGATAAAAATGTAAATAATTAAGTCATCTCTGGTATAAAGCAAATTCCTTTGAAAAATTCATCAAAACATAATTTACTGTAAAATAAAATCCGAATAACTTGGCCAGCCCTAGTATAAAACATAAAATTCCTTTGGAAAAAATCCACTAAAATATCATCTTTCATTATAAAATTTAAATAATTCCTGACAGTCCTGGTGTAAAGCATGAAATTCTTTTGAAAACTTTAAAAATGCATCCTCTATTGTCTTTTAAGATGAAATGAAAATAATTTGGTCAGCCCTGGTATAAAGCATGATATTCCTTTGAAAATTCCACCAAAACATCGTCTTTCAAGACAAAATGTAAATAGTTCTGTCAACCCTGGTATAAAGCAACAAATTCCTTACAAAAATTTAACAAAGCATCATCTATAGTCTTTCAAGATAAAATGTAAATAATGTCATCAGCTGTGGTATAAAGAAAATTTCTTTGAACACATTCATTAAAACATAATTAACTGTAAGATAAAATGAGAATAATTTGGCCATCCCTAGTATAAAATATAAAATTAATTGGGAAAAATCCACCAAAGCATAATCTTTCAAGATAAGCCCTAGTATATATAGCCCTAGTATAAAACATCAAATTCTTTTGAAAGTATCTTCAACTTCTGGGTGGAACAAAGCATCATCTATTGTCTTCCAAGATAAAATACAAATAATCTGGTCAGCCCTGGTATAAAGCATGGCATTCCTTTGGAAAAATCCACCAAAGCATCATCTTTCAAGATAAAATGTAAGTAATTTGATCAGCCCTGGTATATACACAGCATCGAATTTCTCTGAACAAATACTCCAAAAGCATCATCTGTTTTCCTTTGTCTTTCACAGAGAGTGTTCCCGAGACATCCCACCCCCTGATCTCCCTCTTCCACGTACCCCAAAATATATCGATGTTGGCGCCTTCCTTTTTGTGTTGTAGTTCTTCCTGCCAATCACTGCCCCGGAGTCAGATAACACAGCAGGCAGTGACTTCGGATAGCACTTCTCAGGTGTTGGGACTACAACTCGAGGACATAACAAGCCATGCTCGAGAACCCACACTGGAAGGCGATCGGATCACTGATAGTCTATCCCGGGAAGTCGTGAGGGGGAGGGGTGTAGGTAAAAGCAGACGACTTTTAGAGAAATAAAAAAAACACGTGCACCTGATTGGTTGGGATGGAGGGAACAAGATGGTAAACACTACTTAATGGATTTCCACTCAGAGCTGTCACCTTCTTCGGGCGGAATTAATCATTGTTTTTTTTGGCCAATAGGTGGGGCTTTCTTGTTGTGCTGCTGCCACCCAGAAGTTGAGAAAAGTCTGCGGGGATTATGCAACAGTGAATGAATCGAGTTGAGAAGCGAATCGATCAAATTGAGTTGGCGAGTTTGCTGTTTTGTATCCGGGTGAGGGCAAAGGGCCGATGGAGTGAAGGATATAGGATAAAAAAATGCCAAGGATAGATCGTTCTTTGTCTTGGTGAAAATGATACACTATGTTAAAACAACTTTCGAACCACTTCGATGTGCTTTAATTATATTATTAGTGGATAAAGAAAAAAATAAATACTCACATAATATAAAATACTTTAAACGTAAAATAAGCTCAAATAAATGTAATACGAACCAGAAATAGTCAATATATGGATTATTAGGTTATCTTTGACAGATTGTTAAATTTAATTTAAGCAAAATATGAAAATAAATCTTCGTTCATATTATCATGTATAATTCCTACGATAATATAATAAATAATAAAAAATATTATTTAATATTTTTTTTAAAAAAATCTTAGAAAATCTTTGAAAATGAAAAACAAAAAAATGTTTGAACTTCTCTGAAAAATAATTACGAATATTAAAATAAAAAAAAAAAATATATTACCTTAGAAGATTAAATTGTACAATAATTAATTGTATAATAATTAAATAATTGCATTCTATTATAATTATACTTATTATTATATCTATTATAATTTTAAAAATCAAGAAGCTTGCAGTTTGAAAATAATAATAAAATACATAACAATAATAACACATAATAATAATAATAATATATAAATGTTATAAATTTTGAAAAGTAGTGAGTACAATAAATATTGTTAAGTATTAAATAATTATGTGAATTTCACTTAATGCATTTTAAGAAATCAAATCATTGTTTTGTGCAATGATACACATATTTAAGGTTCATTCAATTTATTTTTGATGGTACACCGCTATAAGCATTACGATATGCTAATATGGTAATATACCGTTCATTAATATCATTTTGTTTCTTTTAAATATTTTTTAAAATTAAAATTCAAACACTTTTAATTTAAACAAAATTATTAATATTTCGTATTAAAATATTTCATTTCTCATTTAAATTGGTAAAGCATAATATCATAAGATCATGATCATGAAAAAAATGGCCATAATTGACTTATGATAAAAGACAACCAAATGTTTTCTGATGTTTAAATAAGAATCATTATAGAAAGAGTTTTTGTTAAAATTCTGTAGCATATGCATCTAATTTATCTTTTGATTTCTTGTTTTCAATTGAAATTTTACACTACAGCAGAAATAATTTCGATTTAAAAAATGAAGCTGAAAACATTTAGTTTAAAAATAAAAGTAAAAAACATTTAATTAAAAAAATTAAATTAAAAAGCCTTTCTCCTTCTTCTTCTTCATTGAGGCAACAGCCCCATGGGCCAAGGCCCTCTGCCTACTGGCAGATTTCGCGACAGGAATGTTTCTTTTTACGGGACAGGGTTGTCGGCAATGCGCTCGAAAGTCATGTTAGACTGGGACCTCAGGTTTAGAATGGATTTCGAACCACTACAAGCATCCATGGCTCCTCCGGGACTCGAACCCGAAACCTGTGTCAGCTAGCGCCAGGCAGCTAGTCACTCTGCTATCAGGCCCAATTTAAAAGACTTTAATTTTTAAAAATAAAACTAAAAGCATTTAATTTTAAAAATAAAATTAAAAACATTCATTTAAAAAAAATATTAAAAGCATTTAATTTTAATTTTAAATGCCAAAACTAAAACCATTTAATTTTAAAAAATAATACTAAAATCATACAATTCTAATAAAGTTAAAAGCACTTAATTTAAAGAAAAATATAACTAAACTGCATTTCATTTCATTATTGTGAGCCTTGTATTTTTGAACTTAATTATAAAAATTGATTTCAACAAAACTAAAACAAACATTATCAACAGAAAATATACAGGGAAAATATACCCTTTTTTTTAATCTTTGAGATCATTGGAAAAAGAAAGATTTTAAGACCATTCATTCCCAAAGGAAAAGATCCATCCATTTTTGTTAATTTATTTATAAAATTAAGCAGAAAAAGTTTAAGCACACTTCATTTAATGTTGAAATGAAGTAGGAATAAAAATTAACTGAAACTATCAATGATACAATTTGGGAATCAAATAGTTACACTAAAAATTTTTAAGTAATGAAGATTAAAAATAGAACAATAAGTATTAATTCCTGGTGAAAAGGCGTAATAATTTTTATTCCTCTAACTCTTCAATTGTTAACAATTGGAGTATTATTGTTAATCTAACGAACTGTTAGTTTAAAAAAAAATACCATTCAGTCCCATTAATACCCATCTTGAAATGAACAATGATAAAGAATTATGACCTAATAACACATTTCATTGCACCCATATCGTACAAGAAAAACTTTATTTTTCAACATCCTGGCAAGAGAATCCATTGTTGTTCCCACACAATCCATAAAATAGCCACTCGAATCAACCACAGAAGAACCTGTTCCCATACTGCAAAGAACCGTTCACCAAATGAACAAAGAACTGTTGTTCTCTGCTCTCTGTTCCAGAAAGATTCAAGTAGCTCTAAATCTACCAACCTCAATGGCTGCTGTTTCAACAAGTACTTCTCTTCTTCCTTTAGCACGGGATGTGGCTCTTGGTAGCACGCTGCGTAACATCAGTGTTTACGTTCGAATGTTCTTTTGATTTGCAGTAGAACGAAGGAATTAAGGTGGAAGAAATTACCGTAAACGATAAATTTTAAAGCGTATCCTACACCTGTCACCAGTTTAAAGAGTTATTGTGTTGCGTGTGCTCGTAAAATAGTAGGGCGTAGGTAGGATTCAAGTAAGGATTCATGGAGGGAAGGTTGGAGTTCAAGATCATCTCGAAGCTAACAAGTGTTTAGTGCATGAATAAAAGCTTTAATCGTATTGGTTATATTGTAAGTTGCTGTTATTGTAGCAATAAAACGATATAGAGTTAAGCACCATTCACTATTATTTTTTATTTCTTTACTGTAATTTACTTCAAGGTAATGTTTGAAATTATAAAATGATAATAAAAACCAAAACAATACAATATTTTTTTACAAAGAGAATGGATAGCTGTATAATTTTATGGGTACTGAATTATTCAATGGTTTGGTATAGTCAGCCATGAAAGTTTAACTAGTTTGTGACAGCTTCTTGAATTCTGATTTGATGTAGTCTAATTTGTGCTAGACAAATGTTCAAGATATCTCGAAGCTAACAAGTGTTTAGAGCATGAATAAAAACTTTAATCGTATTGCTTATACTGTAAATTGCTGTTATTGTAGCAATAAAACGGTATAGGATTAAGCACAATTCACTATTATTTCTTATATGTTGTAATTTACTTCAAGATAATATTTGAAATTGCAAAATGGCAATAAAAATCAAAACAATATAGTATTTTTACAAATAGAATGGATAGCTGTATAATTTTATGGGTACTGAATTATTCGATATTTTTGTACAGTCAGTAATGAAAGTTTAACTGGTTTGTGACATTTTATAGAATTCTAAATAAATATAGTCAAATTTAGGGGTGGCCAACCCAAATGAACTTGTGGGACACTTTGGAAATGCATCCTAACTCCGCGGCCGCATATAAAATTATAAATTCCCATATTATATTTAGACCCACTACATACTTTTTTTTTTGGGGGTGAAAATTGAAACATAATGAGTTATTATTTTTGTGTTTTTTTATTATATTATCTATGTTTACATATAATAATAATAATGATACTAGACGCACATTGTAAAGAAATATATAACGCTAAAAATGAAATATAAAAATATATAAATATAATGAATTAAAAAAAATGAATTCATTAAAAAATATTTATTTTACTAGTGCGATATTTGTTTCTCCACTCATCATGAGTTCGTAGAATATAATTTAATTATTCTTCGAACTCATTAGCTGTGAACTCATAAAAAATGGCATCGTGGAAGGACTTCACTTCTAAGCTGGAAACCTGATACTCAGCTACGCGCAGGATGCGCGAAATATACTTCCGCTCCGGGTGAGAGTCGATAGACCAACTGATCATTACTCCTGAACCTCACAGGGGGCGCTCTTGCCAGTGTGTAAGATGAAGCATGGTTACAATGGTTATATAAACCAATATAATTTTAATATGCATAATTTGAATCAATGTATAAATACAATAATATGTGTATATTTATTTTCACATCTAATTAAAAGGTCGCCATGTGTAATGAAATCAGAATTATTAAAAAATAATATTCATTAAATTATTCTGTTTTATTATTTTTTGTAGCATCGTATGTTGTAGATAACAAATAAATATTTATGATGAATCGATTCATAGAAAGTAAAAACACATTGAAACATAATAAATGTTTATTAAACAATATTTCAAGCGATATTCTAGATTAAATTTTCAAGTATAAACTGCAGATTTAATAATATGTGCAATAATATATTTGAAGGTACTTTTATTAGATTTCTAAAAAAAAAAAATTATGTTGATTATCTATTTTTAACGGAAGGTATTATCAATTTTAAATCTAAAATTGAATAAAAAGAACAATTTAACCTTTTTAAAATTTCATTTCTATGTATAAATTTCATATTAAATATAGACCATTTTTCAGCACATCTTGTGCAAAATTAATTTAAGATAATTTTTTTTTTTTACAGTGTTCTGATTTTGATGCAAAAATCAACATAACATTGTCCGGCTTTTTTCTTCTTCTTCTTTGGCGCAACAGCCCCATGGTGGGCCAAGGCCGTCAAGTGGGGATTTTTTTCTTTTTACGGGGTAGGGTTGTCAGTCTTACGCACAACAGTCATAATAGACCGGGACCTACGGCTTAAAGTGGATTCCGAACCCCTACAAACATCCACGGCATCGCCGGGATTTGAACCCGAAACCTGTGGCATCGAGCGCCAGAGCGCTAGTCACTAAGGCATCAGGCCCATTGTCCGAATTTAGTTTAATTAAAAATTCATTTTGCTACTAAATAAACTATTTTATTAATTTTTTAAAATAATTGATTACAAACAAGACGACAAGAACATTAATTAATAAATCTTTATACAGGATCGTTCTGTATATTATATTCATTTATTGCTTATATACACTGAAGTGACAAAAGTCATGGGATAGCAATATGCAAATTTTCAGATGGCAATAGCATCGCGTAGAACAGGTATAAATGCGCGGTGCTTTCGCAGAGCTTTCATTTCTGTTCAAGTTATTCATGTGAAGAGGTTTTGACGTGATGATGACCGCACGACGGGAATTAACAGACTTTGAACGCGGAATGTTAGTTGGAGCTAGACGCATGGGTCATGCCATTTCGGAAATCGTTAGGGAATTCAACATTCCCAGATCCACTGTGTCAAGAGTGTGCCTAGAGTAGGAAATTTCAGGCATAACATCCCACCATGGACAGCGCAGTGGTCGACCGCCTGCACTTAACGACCGAGACCGGCGACGTATGCAAAGAGTCGTAAATTCTAACAGACAAGCAACACTGCGTCAAATAACCGCAGAAATCAATGTGGGACCTACAAGGGACTTGTCTGTTAGAACTGTGCGGAGAAATTTGGCTTTCTTGGGCTATTCCAGCAGAAGACCGACTCGAGTGCCTTTACTGACAGAACGACATCGCTTGCAGCGACTCTCGCGGGCACGTGAGCATATCGGTTGGTCCCTAGATGAATGGAAAACCGTGGCCTGGCCCGATGAGTCACGATTTCAATTGGTAAGAGCTGATGGTAGGGTTCGAGTGTGGCGCAGACCCCACGAAGCCATGGACCCAAACTGTCAGCAAGGCACTGTTCAAGCTGGTGGTGGCTCCGTAATGGTGTGGGCTGTTTTTTTATGGCATGGACTTGGTCCTCTGGTGCGACTGGACCGAACATTGACTAGAAATGCTTATGTTCAGCTACTTGGAGATCACTTGCAGCCATTCATGGACTTCATGTACCCAAACAACGATAGGATTTTTATGGATGACAATGCGCCATGTCACCGGGCCACAACTGTTCGCGATTGGTTTGAAGAACATTCTGGACAATTTCAACGAATGATCTGGCCACCCTAGATCGTCCGACATGAATCCCATCGAGCATTTATGGGACATCATCGAGAGGTCTGTTCGTGCCCAAAATCCTGTCCAAAATCGAAACTGAAATCAATCCAAAATCCGACTTGTTGAGTCCATGCCACGTCGAGTTGCTGCACTTCGCCGGGCGAAAGGAGGGCCGACACGATATTAAGAGGTATCCCATGACTTTTGTCACTTCAGTGTATATTAATTGTATTTATATACATATTGTGCCTTGATAGCGGAGTAACTAGTGCTCGGTGTCACAGGTTTTGGGTACGAGTCTTGACGGTGCCATGGCTGTTTGTAGTGGTTCGAATCCACCTTAAACCGTAGGTCCCTGTCTATAATATGATTGTAGAGCATTGGGTGTAGGGATGACAACCCTACCCGTAAAAATATCTCTTGTTTCGAAATCTTTCAGTAGGCAGACGGTCTTGGCTATGGGGCTGCTACGCCAATGATGATTATATATTGATGTATTAATGATATATATATATAATTATTTATTCCATAACGTAATTTTTAATATTACGTAATTTAATTTTATAATATATAAATAAATAAATATAAGCTAAATCAATGTTATTTTTTTCTGTGAGCAGTTCCAGATACTGTTTCAACGAGTACATGTAAAATAATATTTAATATTTAGGATTTATCAATAAATACATCTACTGTTAAATGCTGTGATGCTTTACATATTTACATTATGTGTTTAAAGCAGTTTTTATTATTTATATTGTTGTATATTAGGGCCTGAATGGCCGAGTGGCTAGCGCTCTGGCGCTCGGTACCCAAGTTTCGCGTTCGAATCCCGGCGGTGACATGGATGTTTGTAGTGGTTCGGAATCCACTTTAAACCGTAGGTCGATCTAACAAGATCGTAGCGCGTTGCGGAGGTATTGTTACTCCGCGTCCGTAGCTTATCTTCAAGCTACACGCACCTCCTGGATAGTGCTAAAGTGAGTACAATCGGTGCCGTGCTTGCTTTAAGGCATCGAAGACAATTGTCTAAGTGTTTGCAAGCTGCATTAAAACGAAAAAAAATTATTGTATATTGTCCAATAAATTAATAAAAAAAAGTTATATTACTAGAATCGTGATTTAAATTGCTAAGTTTTTTTTTCATACATTGAATAACTGGTTTTTATTTCTAAAAGCAATAAGATAGAACCTTCAAGGTTTCGGTATGCAACAGATAATTGCTAATTTAATTAGCTATTATTATTTAAATTCAAATACTAATGCTTTATTTCATGCAAACAATAACAAGTTCTCAACATAAGAAAATGTTGAGTTATGTTGAATGCGAATAATAATAAATGTAGGTGATCAATCATCCGCAACAAATATATACAGACCTTGAAATGTCATTGACAATACTAGTATATTGTTTTTCCTATTTATAACCGTTTCAATTGTGCTAGCCTTTTATGTGAATTTAAGCTAGTTTCAAATGCTTAAATAAATATAGATTAAATAATAATAATAAATGTACATGATCAATCAGCAGTAATATATATATCTGCAGACCTTGGAAATCTCATTGACAATATATAATTTTTTCCATTTATAACCGTTTCGATTGTGTTTGCCTTTTATGTAAATTTAAGCTAGCTCAAATATTTAAAGAAATATAAATTAAAGTAACTTATGTTTATTTCACAGTATTTTAAAGAAATAATTACGATTTCTCTCTCTTTATAAGAGTTCAATAACATAATTTATAATGACAAACATTCTTTTTTTTTTCTAATGCAGCTGGCAAACACTTAGACAGCTTGGTCGCCTTAAGGCAAGCGCTGCACAGACGTTACTCACTTTGCATTACCCAGAGGACGCGTGTAACTTGAAGATAAGCCACGGACGCGAAGTAACAATGCCTCTGCAACGCTCTACGATCCTATGAGACCAGTACCTACGGTTTAAAGTGGATTCCGAACCACTACAAACATCCATTGCACCGCCGAGACTCGAACCCGAAACTTCAGGTACCGAGCGCCAGAGCGCTAGCCACTCGACCATTCAGGCCCCACGACAAACATTCTTATTAGTATAAAAAGTTTCTGTGCTATATAACTGTTAATTATCAACTCTTTTTGTGTGAAATAAATCTTACACCAAATTGAACTAAATCAGATATGCACAAACTTGTGAAGTTCGCAAAACAGTTTGCATTCAATGTGTAATTTGACTGCGTGGCCGCATTAAAAAAAAAAAATAATATAACATAGATTATATATATAATTTCAATAATTCTTAAACATTTATTTATTCGATTAAATTACAAATAGACAAATGATGAGGCAAAATGCGGTCCCCAGGTCATGGCTTGTGTATTCTTAAACTTATTTTAAATGCCTTATTCACATAAATCATTCAATCAAAATAGACAATTTGTTAAATATAATAAAAACTGTCTCTGAAATCTTACGCCAAATTGAATTAAATCAGGTACACACAACCTTGTGAAGGCCGCAAGCAACTTACATTCAGTATAACTTGGCCACAGACCGCATTAAAAAATAATATAACATTGATTTATTTCATTTATATATATATATATATATATATATATATATATATATATATATATATATATATATATATATATATATATAATAATTTAAATAACAATAACAATATTCAATCTTCTAGATTTCTGGAAATTTTTTATTATTATTATTAATATATTTTTTGAAAATACGATTAGACAAATGATGCGGCAGAATGCGGCCTGCGGGTCATGGCTTATGTAATTCTAAAACACATAATTTTAAATACCTCATATATATAAATCATTCAATTAAAATAGACAATTTGATAAATATAAAAAAAATGTTTAGAAATTTTTTTTAAATATCTTATAATTTTTACAAAGCGTAAAATTAATTGTAGACTTTAGAAAAAAATTTCATTACAAAATGAACAGAAAAGATCTTTTTTATTGAAATTGATTTTTTTTTTAAATTTTAAATCGTCATCATGTACGTCAGAATATTTTAATTTTTACTGAAAGGTAATAAAACATAAAATACGGATTTAATTTTATTTACTTTGAATTACTTTTCGTGTATTAAATTTCTATAATTAATGAAAACCTTACAAATAAAAATTATCGTAAAAACTTCAACCACATTTCTGTGGAAAAAAAGGTTTGATAAATAAACTACAAATAATTAGAATATCAAAAAAAAAAAAAAAAAAAAAAAAAAAAAATGGTTTCCAAATTATAAATTATGGAATATAAATAAAATATACAGAATGCATGAAAAAAATCAACAAGTTAAGAATTAAAACGAAATTACATAACAAACAAATAAGCAAAGAAGTTAAAATTTTTAAATTCATCAGCCCATTTTCGTAACACTTTATAAAATTAGTAAATTTCGCATATAGAAATATTTAATATTGCGAAATATATAAACTTAAATGACATATATAAATTTTTTTAATATTGCAAAAAAAAAAATAAATAAATTTTGAAATACTATATCTAATTTACGATAGTATATAATTTTTTATATACTTCAGGATAATACTTGAATCTTTCCGTTGTATCCATTGCACTACGATATCCATTTACAATATCCAATTTCATCAGTCATTTTCCCATGGTGTATCCATTTACAATATGTAAAACCTTATAAATGCCCTTCCTTATTAAAATAAATATCGATTTACTACGGAAAGGATCTACGGCTTCTATAAAGAGAGTTGTATCGAACTGGAACCAGAATTAACAAGGTACTTGAAGGGAGTATCAAATTTCACTACGCTTGAGATTTCTTATTTTTTTTTTTTTTTTTTTTTGATGAAACCTTTTGAGCGATTACAATGAATTATTTATAAGAATAAATCACAGAGCTTAAGAAGCTTATAACATTTTTTTTTTTTTTATTAAGTAATATCAGTATTCCATTACAACTAATCAGAAGATTGATAAATATTTTATGTTACAAGCAGTCCCGTACCGAATTTCATGCCAAGATTGAATATTTTATCAGAAATTAATTAAAATTCATGCGTTCTTTTAAATCAGTTCGATGAGTATCAGATTACAACTTTACAATAGATTATGCCACGAATTTTTTCTGCATTTCTGCGGTATAATGTTGCAAAAACTTTGCCTTTTCATGAATATTTACGAACAACATGCAACAAACTTCTCATCATCAAAGTTGTGAAAAATGAAACAAACTTTTTTTTTATCAGATTTGTAATATAAAGCGATTTTTTTTTGTTGAGCATTTATTGCTGTATATTTTGAAAAATGTTGTTCTAATGCAGCTGGTAATACAGTGATAGTTAATCTTTATGCCATAAGCAAGGGGATACATTAACATAACAGGAAAAAAAGAGTTTATATTTTTAAAAAGATTGCTTATATTTAACTTATTTTTACAGATTTGTTCTCAAATGAAAACAATCGATATGTTTTTCCATCAATTCAAAAAAAGATTGTTTTAAACAGTGTTGTTTCATTTCTAAATTTTGTTTCTTAGTTAATAACATGACAGAGTTATTGCTTAGTTAATTATTCACAATCACTTATTGTTAATCGCAATTGCTTATTTAACAATCGATTTGTTTTTCCATTACTTGCAAATATGTATTAAAAAATGAAAAGTTCACGGTGTTTCATTTTTAAATTTTGTTTCTTAGTTAATAACATGACTTGCTATTGAATAACATTATTGCTTATTTAATTATTAACAATCGCTTATTATTAATCGCAATTGCTTATTTTACTTAACAATCGATATGTTTTCCCATCAGTTCAAAATATATATATAAAAGATAGTTTTAAAAGTCCATGATGTTTCATTTCTAAATTTTGTTTCTTAGTTAATAAAATGATATGAGTTATTGCTTAGTTAATTATTCACAATTGCTTATCAATAATTACAATTGCTTATTTTATGTAACAATGGATATGTTTTTCCATCAGTTTAAAACATGAATAGAAAAGATTGTTTTAAATAGTGCAGGGTGTTTCATTTAAAAAAATTTATTTCTTAGTTAATAACATGACATGAGCTATTGCTTATTTAATTATTAATCGCAATTATTTATCGATATGTTTTTCCATTAGTTCAAAACATGTAAAAAGATTGTTTAAATAGTTCATTTCAAAAGTAAAGGAGTTTCATTTCAAAAATTGTTTCTTAGTTAATTGAACGATTGCTTATTTAATTATTAAAAATAACTTATTGCCTCTTATTATTTAATCGCAATGGCTTATTTTATTTAACAATCTATAGGTATTCCAATCACTTAAAACATGCATAAAAGATTGTTTTAAAAAGGACACGGTGTTTCATTTCTAAATTTTATTTCTTAGTTAATAACATGACAGAGTTATTGCTCAGTTAATTATTCACAATCGTTTATTATTAATCGCAATTGCTTATTTAACAATCGATATGTTTTTCCATTCTCTCAAAAATATATAAAAAAAGTTTTTAAAAGTGCACGGTGTTTTATTTCTAAATTTTGTTTCTTAGATAGTAACATGACATGAGCTATTGCTTATTTCATTATTATTAGCAATCGCTTATTATTAATCGCAATTGCTTATTTTGTTTAACAAGCGATATCTTTTTCCATCAATTCAAAACATGCATAAAAAAAGACTGTTTTAAATAGTGCACGGAGTCTCATTTCAAAAATGTTTTTTCTTAGTTAATAACATGATTTGAACTATTGCTTATTTAATTATTAAAAATAACTTATTGCTGCTTATTATTTAATCGCAATGGCTTATTTTATTGAACAATCGATATATTTTTTATCACTACATAAAAAGATTAAAAAAATGCACAGTGTTTCATTTCAAAAATTTTGTTGTTTAGTTAATAAACATGATATGATCAATTGCAGTTAATTATTAACAATCGCTAATTATTAATCACAATTACTTATTTTATTTAACAATCGATATGGTTTTTCATTAGTTTGGAACATGAATAAAAAAAGATTGTTTTAAAAGTACTCGGTGTTTCATTTCTAAATTTCATTTTCTTAGTTAATAGCATGCCATGATCTGCCATTTATTTAATTATTACCAATCGTTTATTATTAATCGGAAGTGCTTATTTTATTTAACAATCGATATGTTTTTCCCATCAATTAAAAATTGAATAAAAATATATTATTTTAAAGTGCAGGTGTTTCATTTCAAAAACTTCGTTTCTTAGTTAATAATATGATATTACTTATTGCTTATTTAATCATTAACAATCTCTCATAAAATTAATCGCGATTACTTTTTTTTTATTTAAAATTGATATGTCATTCCACCAGTTAAAAATATTTATAAAAAATATTATTTTAAATAGTGCAGGTGTTTCATTTCAAAACTTCGTTTCTTAATTAATAACATGAAATTACTTATTACTTATTTAATTATTAACAATCGCATATAATTAATCGCGATTACTTTTTTTTTTATTTAAAATTGATATGTCATTCCATCAGTTAAAAATATTTATAAAAATATTATTTTAAATAATGCAGGTGTTTCATTTCAAAAATTTTGTTTTTAAATTAATGACATGAGATGAGCTAATGATAATTTAATTATTAAAAATTGCTTATTATTAACTGCAATTAATTATTTAATTTATCAATCGAAATGTTTTTACATTAGTCCAAAGCATGTATAAAAAAAAAAAAAGATTGTTTTAAAAGTGCACGGTGTTTCAATTCTAAATTTTGTTTCTAGTTAAGAACATGACATGAGCTATTGCTTATTTAATTATTAACAATCGATATGTTTTTCCATCAGTTCAAAATATATATGAAAAAAGATTGTTTTAAATAGTGCAGGTGTTTCATTTCAACAATTTTGTTTCTTACTTAGTAACTTGACATGAATTATACACACAATGAATACACACTATACCTTATTTAATTATTAACAATCGTTTATTATAGCTAATTATTAATGTCAATTGCTTATTTTATTTAACAATTGATATGTTTTTCCATCAGTTCAAACAATTTAAAAATATTTTTTTAAATAGTGTATTTCATTTCTGAATTTTATTTCTTAGTTTCATGATTTCTGCTTATTATTAAAAATTTTGCTTATTATTTAATTGCAATTGAACTTAGTTAATAACATGTAAAAAAAAAAAAAAAACATTGTTTAAAACTATTGCTTTTTGTAACTGATTCACTTTTTTTTACAAATACTTCAGCTCAAATTCTTTCAACTTGCCAACTTAAGAGGGGAAAATAAATTGTTGAGCCAATCAGCGAGCATAAATCTCAAAAGACCAGCCAACTTAAAAAGCTCGTTGATTAGAAAATACAACAATGATAAATTAATCTGAAATTATGATGGATAAAGATTTATTACATAGCTTTAAGAAAGAACTTCCCCGAAATTTATCGCCAAAAAGAATTATTTAGATGCATCAAAAAACGGAACGCCAACCATGACACCGTTAAATAACGAGGCTGAGTTTTGGCGGATTTCTTTGGGATTAAGACAAGGTAATAAAAACCCAGAGGACAGAGATACATAAAAGAACATTAAAAGATCACGTCTTTGTATGGTCGAAGGAAGAAAAAAGGGCAATAAAAGTATCTCGGGTAATCTCCGCAGTGATTGATACGAATACAAGGTCAAGTAACTTATAGCGGCAAATAAATATTCCAAGGTGTCTGCTTCGAATTCGTGATGAGCTATAACACGCGTTCTTGTTGATAAGGCAGCGGGGGAATTGGCATCGTCTTGAGGGGTCTAGGCCGTTACACAAGTGGAATTCTTTTGGTATCTTGATGGGGGGATGAAGAAAGAATAAAAAAAAAAAAACAACAACACTCGTACATGCAGTATTTTTATTGCAGTTTTCTTTTTATTATTATTGCTGTTGTTATTATTATTGACTGTGATTATTCTGAATAAATGATTTCTTTTTAGAGTAAGTAGTGTGAGAGAATTTTTTAATTAGGCGACGGCAGGTGTTTTTTTTTTCTCTCTGCTGTAACGAGTAATTTTTTTTTTTTGTTTTGTTTTTTGTAACGAATCATTTTCTGTTCCTTCTAATCTGAGATAAAGCGGGCATGAGTTGCAGGATTGCAAATTACTATGTTCAAAGCAATCAGCTGGTGAGAGTGCCTTGCTTTTCAATTAACTGACTTATCTGGAAAGTAAGACCATATTTCAAACAATCAGCGAATGATTTAGTACTGTCGGCTGCCGGGAGATTGCAGAGGCAAAATTCCAATACGATAGAATATAAATTATTAAGAGATACATGAACAAAATTTTTGGACTGGTATATATATATATATATATATATAATTGTTCTGTACATGTTTTTGTTACTGAACTCCCTTAAACCTGGGCCGATTTTCATGAAATTTTGTGTGTGTTTGGCAAAACATGGAGAATGTCTTTATGCTATACTCTTTGTTGTAAGTCGAAACCAGAGAGTGCTAGTATCAACTTCTATACCGTTCAACCAATCACTATGAAAATTGATAATAATATGTATTGAGTATGGAAACTCCACTATCCACTTCATTGTTACTAGCCACCAGAGGGTGCTGCAGCACTTCATTTTATATACCGTTCAAACGCTATTCATGAAAAATAGTATGCACATATGGAGAACATGGAGAATATATTCGCGATATGTAATATTCTACAATGCATTTATTTTGACAGGACAACGTATGCCGGTTTTTCTGATTTATATATATATATATATATATATATATATACTAGTCCAAAAAAATTGTGTATATATATAACATTAATAGCTACTATATATATTGAAGAAATAACACATATCAATTTATTTATTTAAATATTTTAATGTTTATGATACGTAAATAACTAGACATAAATAACTATAACTATTGAAGTTTTTATTATTATTATTGTTGTTGTTATTATTATTGACTGTGATTATTCTGAATAAATGATTTCTTCTTTTAGAGTAAGTAGTGTGGGAGAATTTTTAATTAAGCGACGGTAGGAGTTTTTTCTCTCTCTCTTTGTAACGAGCGATTTTTTTTTTGTGACGAATCATTTTCTTTACTTCTAATCTGAGATAGAGCAGACATGAATTGCAGGATTGCAAATTACTATGTCCAAAGCAATCAGCTGGTGAGAGTGCTTTGATTTTCAATTAACTGAGTTATCTGGAAAGTAAAGACCATATTTCAAAGCAAGAAATAAATGATTTAGTGCTATTGCATACCAGAGAGATTTCAGAGGCAAAATTCGAATAAGGTAGAATACAAATTATTAAGATACACGGACAAAAGTTTTGGACTGGTATATATGGTAGTGCAAAAAATAAGAAGGTTTATTTACATCAATTACGTAGTTATGAACAAACATAAATATTAATATTAAAAAAAAAAATCTATAAATACAATCATTTGATTATTCACTTTTGAGCTTGGTTTCTATAAAGATTGAATCAAATGCTAAATCATTTATGAAACAGTTTTTTAATATCAACCTGAAAATTTTTAATTTGTTTAATATAATACATTATTTAGTTTTTCTTGTGTATTTTTTATATATAAAAAAAACATATAATCGATAACTTTTGCATTTTTTTTTTTTTTTTTGTGTGTGATCCGAGACAAGCTGGAGTCTTACTATGAGGCTGGCAGTCTTACATACACCTCTGTATTATAGTCATTTACATAAAATCAGAGGATTTAAAAATTGTATAGCCTATAAAACTTCATCATATAAAGAATGATGTTTTAAAAATTTTCAGACTTATATTTGAACAAAAATTTGAGATTACGTTATATACATGAAAAGGGCATTTTTTTTTTTATGATTGGTTTTATTGCAATCCAAAGAATAAGTGAACCAATTCTATTTTGTAATTCCAATCTTCATTAAAATTTAGACTTATGTTCATATTCTATTCTGTTCATATTACATATTCAGCTTATGTTCGTCTTCCACTTAAAAATGATTTTTACACATTCCTTCATAATTCATGAAGATACATAAAAATATGTAGCGTATGAATTGATGATAATTGTTTGATAATTACTAATTAGAAATTTGAATAAATCATATGAATTGACGATAATTGTTTGATAATTACAAATTAACAATTTAATTAAATTAAGTATCAAAATATATATATGAATTGAAGATAATTGTTTGATAATTAATTAACAATTTAATTAAATTATTTATCATATGATTTGAGGGTAATTTTTTTTTTTATTTACAAATTAGCAATTTGATTAAATTAAAAACCTTACAAATTTAAGAAAATACCTTTTACGCAATTGAAAAGAATTAAGAGGAAAAATAAAAATAGTTCAAAAAAAAAGCGCAAGTTTCTTTATGAAAAAGACAAATTCTCCAGAAAAATCGAAGCAAGGATATGTTCAATAACAGAACCAACAATGGAGAACTTAAAGAAGAAATCGCGTTAAATGATAGATGTTAAAAAGTTAACGAAACTTGCAGGAGGATTTTCAGAATGACAATCCAACACAGTACACATGTCGGTGTGTTTATCTGATAAGTAGTTAAAGAAACATTCCACTAGTTTGGCTCAACGTCTGGAATGGAGCCCAACAGACACAAATGTAGGATGAAGTTCAACGTGCTCTCGATGGCAGGCTTCCACCATCGGTGAATATCGAGAACCAGGATTTTTTAACTCTGAAAACAATGTTTTGTAAAAACAGTATGTTCTGCTGCTCAAGTAACAAAACTAAATGCAGAGTACACGCCTTTTACGGAACTTCATTTTTTTTTTTGTTGGATAAATATACACAGAATACAAAAAAAAAAAAGTTTTTAAAAATGAAAAATTATTCAATGTTCTGCACAAATAAAGTCAGTTAATTCAAAAATTTCTACATTTATAAAACATATAAAAATAAATACGAACGAATCATCATGTCAGCCACTAATTAGAAGTTAATTCATTTCCTGCAAAAAATGCAAAAAAAATTAAGTTTTCGTTGCTAAACTATTTTCTATAGTTTTGTTGTTAAGTGATTCTAAAATGTAAAAGATCAAAGTGAAGTGTTAAGCTTTTGCTGCTAAAATATTTTCCCATAGATTCCATTGTTAAATGATTTTAAAACGTAAAAGATCAAAGTGAAGTGTTCTTAAAAAGTAAAAGAAACGTTCTATTTTCCAAAATTCTAACATTACTTGCCTCAATTATTGGAAGGGCTAAAAAGATTTAAAAACCTTTAATTGCGTTAAAGTGTTAAATTGGGTAAACACTTAAAAGATTAATTATCTTTAAATAAGATGTTTAAGAGCTTAAACACCTTATTTAAAGATTTAAAAACTTATTTATAATTCTTTAAATAATAAAAAACAATACACTTCATTTTTTCAGTTTTTAAAAGATACTTCGTAAATAAAAAGTAAGCTTCCGTTATTGATTTACTTTTTTTACCTAGCTTCCCAATATGGCACAACAAAATTAAATTATTCAAATGTCACTATAAATTCTTTTTGGAACACTAAATATTTGTAAGATCTTCTATTAAAATTTCGAACATCATAAAATGAATGCTATATTTTTTAACGTATGAAAAAATTTTTCTCAAAACAAATAAATCTGCAACAAACAAAATCCACACGTTGCATTGCATGGTACATACACAACAGGTGCATGTATACCTTTCACGTTCTTTGTCCGAGCTGTCATTTGCAGGTGTATGCCAGCGTGGCTCTTCCATTTGGCAGACAATTTGCTGGGATGACAGCTCACATTATTACGGCGAAATCTTCTGGAACAAGCAGAAGCTGAGAAAACAAACGTTGGCGTTTTAGGTAAACAAACAATCGTAATCATTTTTGGACTTGGCGAAACGAGTCAGCGCCAGGTGCAAATATGAGAAGCCAGCAACAGATTTGGGAAAACACAAGTCTCTGGAGGAGATGATGGACTTATGCAGAGGGGAGGGTCTTTTATTTTTAGAGTCGTTCCAAGGTTTGTTCTTCCCTATTATTGTGATTGCTCAGCTTGGTCGCTGCGTTGTTTACTTTCAAGTAATAAACCAAAATGCTTGTATGGTTAAATATTATGGCATACTTTTGCGTTGTGCATGCGGTAAGATATAGGTTGACAAACAACCCTTGTGTTTCGTTAAAATGTTTAAATCTACTTATGAGGCTGAAACCTTAATAAAGCCCTGGAGCTCTCTGATGAATAATAAGTCGTAAGAATAAGAATTAGGGTGCGGGGGTTGTTAAGTGAAGCCAAATTAAAAGTTACAGTATATAAGCTTAGAATGGTCATGATAAATCTACACGGTGGTAAAATCTTTCAGTGAGAAAATGCAAACCTCATTAATACATTAATACCACTACTAGAGTCTTCTTGGAAAATAAGACGGTCGTAGATTATATATATATATATATATATACATATATATATACATACTAGCAGAACTCTAAAAATATGCGTTTTAGAAAATTAAATATCGCGAATATATTCTCCCTGTTCCAATAGATCTGCATACTAATTTTTCATGGATATCGTTTGAACGATATATAAGATGAAATGTTGCAGCACCGTCTGGTGGCTAGTAACAGCAAAGTGGATAGCGCCAACTTATTTTCCGTACTCGAATACATATTATTACCAAATTTCATAGCGATGGGTTGAACAGTATAGATGTCGATCTGGTGGAAACTTACAACAAAGGGGATAGCATAAAAACATTCTCCATGTTTTGTCAAACACACACAAATAATTTCATCAAAACCGGTCAAATCATTTAGAGGAATTCAGAACAGAAGAACCCGCTTTCGGTGCCACCTACCGGAGACAATTGTGAATCTAAACCATCCAGGGACTCACTCAAACACACACAAAAATTTCATCAAAATCTGTCACTAAATTCCATCTATACGGCTTGGCCAACACATGTACAGAGGAACATATATATATATATATTGATAAATATTGTAACTCTTTTTTGTCAGTTTTTCCGTTCAAAGGCAGCTTTCATAACAAACAACCTTTAGGGTCGGGTTTTTTTCTCTCCTCAAAAAAAGTCGCCAAACAGTGACAATAAACAGCTGTTGAAGGTAATTTAGAAATGCTTTCATTGTAAGTAACGGAAATGTTTATTGTCAAAATGGTATTTGGAAATGTTTTCATTGTTACATAAAAAAAACACTTCCAATAGAGAACATTTAACAAGTTTAGAGAAAAATTGAGTTCCTATTTTCTATCACTTAACACTGACCAATAAGATTGGATTGAATTTGACCAATAAGACTAGATTGAATTTGACCAAAAGAGTGTTAACAATCACCAATAAGAATAAATTGAATTTGACCAATAAGATTGTTACCATTAACCAATAATATTGGATTTATTTAAGATTGGATTATTTAAGATTGGATTGGGATTATTAAGATTGACTTCTAAACCAATACCATTTGAAACCCATTAACAGAAACTTCAGCTGGCAACTATATCTACTGATCGTAGATTGATTATTAAACATAAAGAATTTTTCCCTGAAATCTTTTAAATTTCTACAAAAGAAGAATTTGTGTCAATATCTAAAAAGGCTTTGTACATTTTATTGCAATTTTCATCGTCATATTTATCTAAATTAAGATTTTATATCTTCACTACAATTAATTCCATTAATTCCATTTAATTCCTTCCATTCAATTACGGGTAAAAAGTAAGGACATATTCAAAGTATTGACGAGGAAATGACAGTTTGAATTTCAGATAAATACCATAACACTGAAGAAATCGTTAGGACACATCAGTCTCATGTTTCACATAAAAAACAAGACTCAATAAACTTTAATGTTTCAATGTATTATTTTTTTACAGCATTGTTTTTTCCTGTAATATTCGACTTAATTATTATTTCTGAGAAATTTATATGTAATATAGGTAATATATCCGCAATTATTTGTAGGAATTTTAGAGGTAGGGGCCGATTTCAAAAGGTTTGGTTTATTATTGATTGACTTATTCCTTTGGAGTTATTTAGACCCTGGGGGCTTCATCTCCGATATGACAGGGTAAATACAATTTAAACAATGAAAATTGCCTAGAATATATTTACAAATATAATAAAAATTAACTTTGAATCATAAACAAATAAAATTAAAAAAATATTTAAAAATTAAATTAAAATTTTGAGCGGACTTTTTAAATCATAATTGGGAACATAAGAGTCGATCTCCTGGATTGAAGTATTTTCATGATTAATAAATGTCTTAAAAATTTAACAGAGATGCGTTTAAGAAACAATAATTTAAGTTTCTTTTAAATAATGAATGTTAATAGCTTTATAGATATTAGAATTGCGCATGAACCATTTAGCAGAGGTATTTTTGGCTGATAATGATTACAAAATATCAATATCCGCCAAGTTTCAAACGTTTTTAAGTTAGATTTAGTTGCATAGGACCAAACCGGGAAAGCGTACGTGAGAATTGAGCGAAGCATAGCAGTATAAAGAATACATTTGTTATCTCTGGTCATGGTAGAATTTCTATTTATAAGTGGGTAGAGTTTTCTGAAGGCAATACAAAATTTAGATTTGGTGTGCACAAAAATGTTGTTTCCAAGTTAAATGTTGATTCAGAATAACTCCTAAATATTTAGTTTGACTCTACCAAGGGATAATATTATCGTTCATCATATTCACTGGCTTTTTACGTTTATTTCCAATAGAGAAGAAAACAGCTTCAGTCTTATCTACATTTAAAGAAATTTTCCATTTATTGAACCAGCTATCGAGAGCTAAAAATAGTAGCCAGTTTAGTGTTTTTATTTTTGCAAAGGATTACAGTATTATCAGCGTAGATAGCAGTTAGGAGTTTTGGATTAGTTGGGGTATCAGCGATAAAAAAGAGAGAAAAGAAGATGTGAAAGTTAAAGTATAAGTAAACCTTGTAGAGTACCAGACATAATAGTTTTAATAGAAGTGAGAGTTTTGTTTATTTTAACAGTAAAACTTCTATGAGTAAGATAGAGCAAATAATTTAAATCAAGTGAGGGGGAAGTTGAGTATAATAATTTTTATGTAGTAATTCGTCAATCCAAACTCGGACGAATGCTTTCTGAATATCAAGAAGTACCCCACCCGTGCAATATTTGGTGTGAAAACCCTGTTATAAATTCGACAGTTCGCAATAGTTGATGTGTGGTAGAAAGATTTTTTTCTGAAGACAAATTGTTCAAGATTTAAAACATTATTTTCAGTAACAAAAGTATTGAGATTTTTAAAAATGATGGCTTTAGTAATGATTTTGAATGATGGAGGATAGTAAATGAGTCCCGATGGAGGAAAGTAAGGAAATATGTCTATAGTTATTTGAGTCAGTGGGATCTTTTCCAGATTTCACAATAGGAATTACAGCAGCAGTTTTCCAAGCAGTGGGAAAATAATTAAGTTCAAGTATCTTATTAATTAGGTAGGTTAGATAGATAATGTTAAGTTAATGCTAAGACTTAATGTAAGTATATTAATCAAAGAAACAATATCCGAAGGATTAGTAGTAGAAAGAGTATTATCTTGTTTGAAGTAATTGAAATTGAGTGTCTTTAACTATCTTATCCATCGTATCATTATTATTAGAATTAAGCTGGAAATGAGTCACCATGGTGTTTGCAATAAGTTCAGCAGAAGCAGTTAAGTTGTCAGAAGGAGCAGTAGAAATTGGTCCATATAAATGTGCAACTTTAGGTCTATTATTTTTAAGTATTTTTGCAAATCCCTAAAGTGAACCATCTTCTGGTTATAGTTTTCAGTAATTTTCTTCCCAAACTTCATTAGAATACTTTTGAAAAACTTTTCTAATATTTTTGTTTAGTCTATTTAGAATAGTTTTATATGCAGGTTAAGGGATCACAAAGTTTGAGAACCATTGATATAAAGAAACGAGATACATACATAGAAAGGAAACTTCAGCACAAACCTCAAAGTTCAACGACACATTTATTGATGCTTAATTACCACATTAACGAAACCCCAACCAAAACATAGGCGGTGAATAGTTTGGATGACTTAAACCATTATCAAACCAAAAATGCTGCATGCGCACGTCTTTACGGTCAAAGAGCAATCCGACTTCTAGAAATCCGAACGTAAACTAAAAGTTCCTTGTTGATTTTTGCTTTGCTCATCATTTTTAAGTAGCCCTAAACTAAACAATAACAATCTGAAATTAATTTTCTCAAACACCGGAAACGTACATGCATATTTAATAAATTTAGATTGGAATAAATGATTGAGTGTCTAGAGCTCTGGCCTTTGGTGCCACAGGTTTCGCATCCCGGCATTACCATGGATGTTTGTAGTGGTTTGGAGTCCACTTTGCCGTAGGTCCCACTCTAATAGAATCGTAGAACGTTGTCTTGAGATTTAGTCAGTCTTCAGCCCTCGTGGTTTTTCGCTAAAGTGAAGTTGCATATTACCTTTAGCCTTGGCCCAGTCGCCTGTGACGGGGTCTTCTGGGCCTGGTGTAGGCTTTCCCTATACCAGGGGGATTAGTAACAACAACATAAATATAAATTCTCCTTCCAGCATTCACGTTACAGTAAGTATAAATGGACTTCACAAGCCTGTTTTATGCTGAAGACATGATAGCATTATAATATATGTCTTGGAAATGGGTTTCATCGTACGTAACACTAAATTTTTTATAAAATAATGTTGTAACAGAAATAAAGACTTCAGAGCAAACGAAAAAGGACAACATGAAGCTGCATTAATTGACAAGGCAGCATGAATTTCAATTATTATGCACCAGGAATGCACAGATTCGTGTAGTTTGAGGGCTGCATGCACTTATTATAACTTTCGTGTCCTGCAGCGAGGGACGGACATCCCATGAGTAAACTATCTATTCATGGATAAAGGGAAACTTCTGTTGTGATGGAGCACCTGTAGGTATAACTCTCACTTGGCTCCGTATCGCTGAAGAAGGAAGGCAGGACTGTTAGGGGAACTACCACACAAATACGTATCGTATGGGAAGAAAACTCGAAAACTCTCACCAGGTAGTCCGACTCACGAAGCAAGATGCCGAACATCAAAAACGCCATCGAGTTTCCTCGTTTTCTGAAATAGTGTCTACAACAAAGACGACAGCAGATTGAGTCTCAGACCTAATGATCACAAGCGGTCCGCACGTTCGCCATTGAGCCACGAGTCGGCTTGACTCGTGGCAATGTGCTTTGCAAGAACTAATCCTTATTGTTAATATAATTTTCTTAAGGGTTTGATTTCAGTTAATAATTCAATTAATTAATCGAATCCTCACTAATTGCAAGACTCATTTGAATCAGACAAGACTTAAGTCATAAGAAATGATACAAAAATCATTAAACAAATTTATGGTAAGTCGCATTAATTAATTGGATTTTTCCTACTATAATTAATCTGAATGATAAATAAGCAAAAATTTACTAAATTAAATCAAGCTTAGTTTCGATGAATTCTAAATAATATTTTTTCAGTTCAAAGAAGATAAAAAAAGTTGTAGTTTCTAAAAATAAATAATTTTATCGTTAATGCAATTATTTGAAGAGTTGAAGTTAATTAATTAATCAAAGCCTTAAAAATTGCAAGAATCATTTAATTCAGATAAGATTAAGTCGATACAAAATTATTAAAAAATTTAGGTTAATTCATATTAATTAATTGATTTTTCCTATTATAATTAATTTGAATGATAAATAAGCAAAATTTTAATTAAATTTGTTTTAATGGATTATGAACATTATTTATCAATTTCAGAAAAAAAAATTCTTTATTGTTTAAGTTTCTTTATTGTTAATGCAATTTTCCGAAGTGTTTGATTTAATTAATTAATCAAACCCTTAAGAATTGCAAGACTCATTTAATTCAGATAAGACTAAATTATAAGAAATGGTACAAAAATCCTTTACAAAATTTATGTAATTCACATTAATTAATCAAACCCTTACGTATTGCAAGACTCGTTTAATTCAGATACGAGTAAATCATGAAAGATATACAAAATCATTTACAAAATGTATGGTAACTCACATGAATTAATTTTAATTAATTAATTAATCCCATCTTTAACAATTGCAAGACTCATTTAATTCAGACAAGACGTCATAAGAAATGATACAAAAATTATTTCCTATTACAATTAATTTGAATAAATAAACAAAATTGTATTAGATTAATCCAGTTTAGATTCAACGGATTCTGAACATCATATCATAAGTCATATTCAGTTCAGAAAAGATAAAAAGAATCTAGTTTCTAAAGAAAACAAATTTTATTCTGAACATTTATGGATTCTGAACATTATTTTTTTTTAAGTTCAGGAAAGATAAAAAAAAAATATTTTAATTTCTAAAGATAAGAAAATTACATTAACAATATTTAATTCATACGAAACTGTCAACAGAATGACATAAAATCACTTACGATAACTCACATTAATGAATTAGATTTTTTTCCTATCATTTTATCACAATGCATAAAATAAAACCAAAACTGATACAATGTCCATAAGAGAATATTTACGTAAAAGACAAAGCAAATCCAATCCGAGCAATTGTTTGGTAAAGACAAAGGCCAAATATCTCATCCCAACTCATGGAGGAAAAACACTAAAAGAAGTTCCACAAACAAAAATCTTTGTCATGAAAATGATTAAGAGCAGAAAGCATCCTCAACTAAAATTCAATTTCTAAGCAATTTTATTGTTAATGTAATTTTCTGAAGAGTTTGATTCAGTTAATTAACCAAACCTTTAAGAATTGCAAGACTCAATTAATTCAAATAAAACTAAATTATAAAAAATGATACAAAATCACTTACGAAATGTATGGTAACTCACATTAATTAATTGGATTTTTGCTATTAAAAATCTGAATGATAAATAAACTAAAATTTAATTAAACTAATGAAACTTAGTTTTATTGGATAATGAACATTATTTTTTAAGCACAGAAAAGATAAAAAAATTTTAGTTTGTAAAGTTAAAAATTTTTTTATTGTTACTATAATTTTCTTAAGTATTTGATTCATTAATTAATGAAATCCTTAAGAAATGCAAGAATCGTTTAATTCAAGCAAGGCTAAGTCAAAAATCATTAAAAAAATTATGGTAACCCACATTAATTAATTGGATTTTTCCTATTATAATAAATCTGAATGATAAATAAGCAAAATTTTAATTAAATTAATCAAGTTTAATATCAATGGATTCCGAATATTAATTATAAGTTCAGAAAAGATAAAAAAAAAAATCTAATTTCTAAAGATAAACAATTTTATTTTGAACATTCATAGATTCTGAGTATTATTTCTTTTCAGAAAAGATAAAAAAATTCTAGTTTCTAAAGATAAGAAAATTGCATTAACAACAAAATTATTTAAGTGTTTGATTTAAATTATAAATTAAACCCTTATAAATTTCAAGATCCATTGAATTTATACGAGACTGTTATAAGAATGATACAAAAATTTACGATAACTCACATTAATCAATTAGATTTTTTTTTTCCTATTATTTTATGACAATGTATAAAATAAAAACAAAAACTGGATACAATGCCCATAAGAGAATATTTACGTTAAAGACAAAAAAGAAAATCCAATCAGAACAATTGTTTGGCAAAGACAAAGGCCAAATGTCCTTCCAAACTCATGGAGGAAAAGCACTAAAAGAATCTTCACAAACAAATCCTATGTCATGAAAATGATTAAGAGCAGAAAGCATCCCCAACTAAAACTTCACTTCTAAAGATAAGTAATTTTATTGGTAATGCAATTTTCTGAAGAGTTTGAATTAAATAATTAATCGAACCCTTAAGAATTGCAAGATTCATTTAATTCACATAAGAGTAAATCATAAGAAATGATACAAAATGTATGGTAGCTCACATTAATTATTATAGGGAAAATCCAATTAATTAATCTGAATAATAAATAAGTAAAATTTTATTAAATTAGTCAAGTTTAGATTTAATGGATTCTGGAATGGATTTAATGGATTTTTTTTTTAAATTCAGAAAAAGACAAAAATTCTAAGTTGTAAAATTAAAAAAACAAAATGTTATTATTAATATAATTTTCTTAAAGGTTTGAATAAATTAATTAACTAAACCCGTAAGAATTACAAGAGTCATTTAATTCAGATAAGACTAAGTCATAAGCCATGACACAAAATCATTTATAAAATTTATTTTAACTAATATTAATTAATTGGATTTTCCTATTATAATTAATCTGAATGATAAATAAACTAAAATTTAATTAAATTAATGAAATTTGGTTTTAATGGATAATGAACATTGTTTTTTAAGTTTACAAAAAACAATCTAGTTTTTGAAGAATTTGATTTAATTAATTTATTAAAACCTTAAGAATTGTAAGAATTTAATTCGAACAAGATTTAAATCATATGAAATGATACAAAATCATTCAAAACTTTATGGTAAATCCCATTAATTAATTATTCAAACCCTTAAGAAATGCAAGACTCATTTAATTCAGATAAAAATTAAAGTTACAAGAAATTATACAAAATCATTTAAAAATTTATGGTAACTCACATTTATTAATTTGAATTATTTAATTAATCAAACCCTTAAGAATTGCAAGATTCATTTAATTCAGATGTGACAAAGTCATAAGAAATGATACAAAAAATGTATAACTCACATTAATTAATTTGATTCAATTAATTAATCAAACTCTTAAGAATTGCAAGACTAATTTAATTCTGATAATAAATCGTAAGAAATTATACAAAAACTATTAACAAAATTTATGGTAACTTTCATAAATGAATTGAATTTTTTTCCTATTATAATTAATCTGAACGATAAATGAGTAAAATTGTAAATAAATTAATTAAACTTAGTTTCAATTAATTATGAAGATTATTTTTAAATTTAGAAAAGATAAAAATTCTAGTTCCTAAGGATAATCAAGTTGATTGTTAATGCAATTTTTTTAAGAGTAATTAATCAAACCCTTAAGATTTGCAAGACTCATTTAATTCAGACAAGACTAAGTCATAAGAAATGATACAAAATCATTTACAAAATTTATGGTAATTCACATTAAATAATTGGTTTTTTCCTATTATAATTAATCTGTATCAAAAATAAATAAAGATAAAAACTAATCTACTTTCTAAAGATAAACAATTTTACTGTGAATGCAATTTTTTTTGAAGTATTTGAATCAATTCATTAATCAAAGCCTTAAGTATCGCAAAACTCATTTAATTCAGGAGAGACTAAGCCATAAGAAATGATACAAAATTTACGATAATTCACATTAATTAATTTGTTCCTATCATTTTATCACAACGCATAACACAAAAACTGGATACAATGTCCATAAGAGAATATTTACGTAAAAGACAAAGCAGAAAATCCAATCCGAGCAATTGTTTGGTAAAGACAAAGGCCAAATATCCATCCCAACTCGACGAGAGAAAAGAACACTAAAAAGAAGTTCCACAAACAAATACTTTGTCATGAAAAATGATTAAGAGCAGAAAGCATCCTCAACTAAAAGGCGGCCATTTTGACGAGGAAGGAAGTATTTTCTTTTTTTATGAATCTCAGAACCATTTTGCTTGATCCATTGGTTACAGGACCCATTATTGGAGGCAGCAATCTTTTTCTTTCTTTTTTATTCTTTTTTCTGAAGAGAACGTATTTTAGGAACCATTAAATGTATTGATCCATTGAATGTGAATCTATGTTAACCATGTTATTTCTTTCTGTACTAGTTTCTAATGGGCCTGTCCTTTTTAAAAAAAGTCTTTTATACCCATTATTCCTATGGGTTTTTTCCCTTCAGGATTTCAATGCACGGGTATGTGAAGTATAAAAAGAAAAAAGAAAAATGGTTCTGTTCCCATACTTTTGTCGAGGAACATCGTTATTGTTGATGTTGTTTTACTATAAAGCTTACAAAGCACTTAAAGGATTTACTAAGAGAAATTTTATGGTTAAACTTTTCGTTCTCCATTTATGTTGACTGGCAGACATATTGCTCATGAATTTTTAAAGTTTTATTACTGAGAGAATATTTAACTCAGTTTAGATATATTGATAATGTTTATTCCCTCTAAAAGGGTTGTCAAACTATCTTGCGTAAACTTTTAAATTATATTAATATTTTAGTAAACTTTATGAGAAATAGATTAATATTTATATGAATTCAATAGCTATAGCATATTGGTTATTAAAATAAAGTAAAAAAATCATTTACTATTTACTGTGCGTGTTCGATATAATATAATTTTATGCTCATTTTTGTAAACTTTTCTTTTCTCTTCTAAACACCTAACCCCTGTATCTAGGCAACGTATCCACTTACCAGTTAGAAAGGTGATGATAGAGCATCAGTGGCCCTCATTTAGATCATAAACCCCCATCAACAGGTCATGAAGGGAGACTTTTAGGAGTAACAGACCCGTATTTGTGTGTGTATGGGGGAAATTTGGAAAACTCCCAACAGGAGTCTAACTTTCGATACCTTAACTTCGCTAACTTAGACCCTTTACACACATTGACACAATCTCTATTGAGTCTCCTCGTTCCTGAAAGCAGCGACTACAACGGACGCCACCAGCCGATTCGAACCACATGCACTCCTAGTTGAGCACTGTCCACAAATCGGGCATTTAAGCAATCTAAAGAACCATTTTAGTTTGGTTTATCTCGCTACGGTCATTTTGTGCACACTTTGGGCTCATTAGACCGGGACCTAATGTGGATTCCAAACCGCTAACCCATGCCGCAACCAGGATTCAAACCTGAAGTCTGTGGTACCAAATGCTAGAGCGCTACCCAATTGGTCATCAGGCGGTATCTAAAGGACCAGGGTAGCTTAGTGGATAACGCGTCTTGTTTTTAACCTCTGAGGGTTCGGTTCGAAATCCGGTAACATAAATTAAACTGAATGTTCACAATTCAATACCAGGGCACGACAGATCTATTTAATCTCATACGACATACTATTTAAATCTTATAATGGGCACAATAAATCTGCCGGTTGGAAAGTAATTGATCGTTGAACAGGTTATTATCAACTTGCAGTGGAAAGCTAGAAGGATGGTGGGAACTAAGATGGAAACCTTGACAATGTTCGTTAAAATATGTTTGAAATGGGACATGCACGATGTGATACATCTTGGATAACGCTGAATCTGCTGTAAATTTTCCGTTACAGGGACAAATGATTTGAGGGAGAAATGTTCATTGTTCGAAAAGATTTACTTTTTCATACAAATAAAAATAAAAAGCAATAAATAGTTAAAAATTAAAATGAAATAAAAATTTACTATATAATACAAATAAAAATAAAAAGCAATAGTTAAAATAAAAATTAAAATTTATCATACAAATAAAAAGCAATAAATAATTAAAAATTAAAATGAAATAAAAAAATTACTGTATTATACAAATAAAAATAAATAGTTAAAAATTAAACTGAAGCAAAAAAATTTACTGCATCTTACAAATAAAAATAAAAAGCAATAAATAGTTAAAAATAAAAGTGAAATAAAAAATTTACTATATCAAACAAATAAAAAAATTAAAAATTGAAAAAAAAAATAAAAACTTTTTAATGCCTATTTAATGTACATTGATAGCTTTTATATGGTTTTATAACAATCGCATTTACATAAATTTAATTAACAATATTTACAATAAATTTTAGTTTAAATTCTTTAACAAGTTTAACAAATTAAATAATGCAACCCAGCAAAATTTCAAGACTCGATAATGATTAAATATTTTTGTGCATCATAATTAATTGATCATTTGCAGCATCAAATCCTTCGAAAAATATTTTAAAGATATAGAACTATAAAACTTTCTTCTTAAGATTTGCATAATGATGGTGATTTGAAAGAAATCTGTGGCATCAGCAAGTTTCGAACGAGTGTTTTACCAACTGAGGATTATCGAACCAAACGATTTTTTACGTTCGAATTAACAAACGACCTTCGAAACGTGCATGGAACAGGTGGTCGATAACTTAATGTCTGGTGAAAGGTCTCTTCAAAGTGCCAAAAAGAAAAAACTTTTCGACCACCAGGGTAGTAAAAAAAAAGTAGAAAACTTTATGTGTGGCATCAGAATCTTCGGGTCAATTTATTTTCATAATTTATTCCTCTGCTGATAGATTTAAAGTGGATTAAAAATGGAAGAAGTTTTTATTTCATTTTTTTTAAAAAAAGTATTTAATAGAAAAGAGAAAATAATATCTAAAATTAAACGTTAACAACATTGATATGTTAAAATGTTTAAATTCGTTATGTTTAAATAATATCTGGAATTATATTTATATTTATGAAATACATAAAAAAATTGACGATTGAATAAGATTATTGGAAATTTTACTAATAATGAAATAAAAATAAAGCTTAATTTTGAAATGTTTAAAAACATAATGCGAAGACAGGGTCCTGATGGCCGAGTGGCAACGCTCTGGTTCTCGGTACCACAGGTTTTGGGTTCGAGACCTGGCGGTGCCATAATGTTTGCAGTGGTTCGGAATCCACGTTAAACCGTAGATCCCGGTCTAATAGGAGCGTAGAACGTTGTGGGAGTAGTGTTACTCGCGTCCATAGCCTTTCTTCAAGCTACACGTGCCCCTGGATAATGCTAAATGAGTAACAGCAGTGCAGCTCTTGCTTATGGCGTCAAGATTAACTATCTATGTATTGCCAGCTGCATTAGAACAGCAACATAATGCAAAGACAAACTCAACCTCTCAGCTTGTTTAAATGAAATGCCTGTATATTGGTGCCTGATTATGAAGTATTAAATGGGAAATCTGATGGCCAGTTGACTTTGGTACCACATGTATCAGGTTTAAATCCTGGCGGTAGCATGGATGTTTGTGAGTGGTTCAGAATCCCCGTTAAATTGTCGGTCCCGGTCTAATGAGCCCAAAGTATGCACAAAATGACCGCAGAGCGATAAACAAAGTAATAAATGGAATTTACGATATTTGCACTTAAACAGGTTTTTTTGGATTTTAATACTTTAATCTCACTGATATTGTTGGAAATTATTTTCCATAAATTTAGCATATTCACAATTAATATCGTGACATGACATATTTTGAAGTCATAAATGATATTTGCGTTAGTGAACATTTAATCATTCTGATCTCTTCAAATTAAAGCTGCCATACATTCATACTAAATTCTTTGAAAAATATCAGAAATGCAATCAAATTGCATGTGTTTAAAGCAGAGGAGTGCAGATTGCATGATAATATGTCAATTTTGATAAGACATGTATAAATTGTCAGTGACTGTAATGTCAGTCACTGTAAGTGACACAATAGTAACCAGAATCTGTATCTCCTATGCCAGGGATGGGCAAACTTTTTCGGTCGCGGGCCAAAAAATCGAAAAAAAAAAAAAAAAAAAAAAAAAGTTTGGAGGGCCAAGATAAATTTTTCTAAAATTTTACGAACGTTATACATGTATTACAATTTAAATATGTTAATGAGATGAATGAAATTGCGATTTCATTTTTAAAAGTTCCTTATATTGAGGTTCCAAGTGAGATGTATTGATTCAAAGGAACGAGGCTAAATGCTCATCTGTCAGTCTACTTCTAAAATAATTCTTTCGAAGGTTCATAGTTGAAAACACTTTTCCCATGTATAAGGTGAAGGAAACATAGCACTGAATTTCTGGGCAAGAGATATTAAATTTGGGAAACTTACTTTCGATAGTGATTGGTAAAACTCTAACTTTGGCATATTTAGAAACAACTGCTTGAGATGATTGTTAGATAGCAACTCAATTCATTCAACCTGCAAATCTGACCTCACTGCTTCACAATTCACGTTGAAAGGCATGGTGAAAATATCCAATTCTGTTTGAATGGCACTGAAATCTTGAAATCTGCATTTGAACTCAAAATGCAGTTTTTTCAAGCTATCTTCATAATTCTTAAGCTTCCCTTCATTTACTGAGGGCATTGAATTTAACCTCGGGAAATGAGATAAAAACAATAATATTAAAAATAATAATTTTTTTTTTTTTTTTAAAAAATAAAATAATATTTAATCAAAGTAGAAAAGAGATGGATGTATAATATATAAATATATATTTCTTTTAATTTGCCTCGGACTGGCAAATTAAAATTCTATCTGCGGGCCGGATAGAATTTTCCGGCGGGCCGTAGTTTGCCCAACCCTGTTCTATGCTGTAGGTTTGGTTTGGTTTGGTTTGGTTTGTCGCTCTACGATCATCTTATGCGCACGAGGGTTAAACAGATCGAGACCTACAGTTTAAAGTGGATTCGAACCACTACAAACATCCATGGCACCGCCGTGACTCGAACCCGAAACCTGTGGTACCGAACGCTGTCCTATGCTGTAGGAGAGCATAAGGTCGAATCCGCTGGCGGCGTCCTTTTCTTTAACTACTTTCAGAAACGAAGAGATTTGATGTAAAGAATCTTGCATCGAGGTTCAGGCACATGATAAGAGTTCTTCGGGCAATACGCAAATGGGGCCAGTTAACCATAAAAAGTCCTTCCAGGAGGTAAGGTATTTCCTTCGGTAGGCTGTGCGTGGCATACATAAGTAAAATAACAGATCCACTGATCCTTGACAAAAAGAATAAAACTAGAAACGTAAGAATTATTTTCATTCCTCATTTATTATGAATCTTAACAGCCATTAATACAAATACTATTGTATATTTGTGGGATATTTAGAGTTCCCAATATTTTTACCTGGTATTGTTTCTTTTTACCTAGTACGTTAATAGTAACAATAAAAGTAAAAATAAAAAAAGTAATAAAAAAAATCTTTGATAATAAAATCTTTACTTTTAACAAATAAATATTTAATAATAATATACTTTTAAATAAATCTTTAATAATAAAATTTTTATTTTTAATAAATATGTGTTTAACAAATAAACTTTAAAATAAATCTTAAATCTTTTTTTTATAAAATCAATCTTTTTAAATAAATTTAAATAAATCATTAATAAATCTAATAAATCTATAAAAATTTATATTAATATGATTAGATTATATAAAATAATATATAAATCTTTAATTAATCTTTTTTTAAATAAATGTTTTTAATAAATCTGTTATAAGTTCAGAAGTAAAATGAATCATATAAATAAAAATTATTTTAAATAAATACTTAAGCAATAAATAAATCGTTAATAAAAATAAATAATTTAAAAAAATCTTTTAAAATCATTAGAAAAATAAATAATATAAATAAATTTTTTAAATCTTAAATAAAATAAATCTTTTAATAAAATAATTTTTTCACTTTAAATAATTCTTCGTCCCGAATGAAGTCAATTTTGCGTACAATTTCGAAATGCATTACATCACATCAGGCCAGTTTTTCAATAAATTAAAAAGAAAGACTCACTTTATTCAATTCCATCTATTAGCTCACACTCTTCAGGTAGGTTTAAACATTTGATCTATATATATCTTTTTCAAATTTTCAATCGTTCATAAAATACTTTTTATTCATCCACTCAAGTTCAAATACATTTGTTTTGAACTTGTAGTGGATGACACTGGATGCTAATACAGTTTTTTTCAAATATTAATTCAGTAATTAGATTTAATTAAATAATTTTATTTTTTTTAGATTTAAGTTGCATATGCCTACCAATAGATGGCGCTAGATAAACTTAAAAAAATGAATGAAAATTATTTATAAAGGACTTTCCATAATATAGTGAAAAAAAGAAGGAATTGACTTTTAAAAAATTTTTTTTTATGTACTTGTTTTTCCATTATTTTTTTTTTTAACTAGAATATGTTTTTCGAATAATAAAAGTCGAGTTTCGTATCGCATATTTCACAATTCTATATATCACTTCACCATTATTCGTGCTAAAATTATTAACTATTTCTAAAAATTAATGATACAGTAAAACCTCGCTTAACGCTATTTCAGCAGTACGCGGTAAAAGCGGGATTCTCCAAAATTGCAAATTTTAAAGTCTATTATCTGCGGCAGACATTCCGACAACTGACTGAAAAATCTAATAGAGAAGATAAACAACCCATTAGAGATTTTGGAAAAACTACTATATCACAAATGCGGTAGACGACATCCATCTTTCATGGCATGACATGACAGAGAAATGATTGAAAGGAATATGCAAGAATGCATGGTCGGAGTTCAGCAAGGATGTTAACACAAAAGAATCCATTGTGGATGCCTACGAAATTGTCAAGCGTAGCTAATGAAACAGGGTTGGATAATATAAATGTCCAGGATATTAAAGATACAACGGCAGAAAGTCTTTTTAACGACGATTCTTAAAGAATTAGTAGAATAACGAAGCGCACGAAGATTATGAGGCAAGTGTTTCTGAAGAGGAAAGGAACTTTCAATGGAATTTTCTAAAAAAACATTTGGCCACTATAGCGGAAATCATGACTCATATTTTATACAAACTGATACAAATTTTGATAGCAAACGAAGTGTCTTTGCTGTGATGTTTTTCAACAACTATAGTAGTTACTTAACAAAATAGGAAAAAGACAAACGATGTTGATGACATCTTAAAAAAATATCAAATTGGGAACTATTGATATTTTTAATAAAAAGTTACTTACATTTCGATATTTTTTAATTAAACTTACTATCATTTTAAAGTTTTTAATTAAATTCACTACCATTTTAAAATTTTTAAATAAATTTACTAACATTTTGATTTAATTACAGATTGATAATTTTTAAATAAATTTTTGATTTAATTACAGATCGATATTTTTAATTAAATTTACTTACATTTTGATTTAATTACAGATCGATATTTTTTTAATTAAATTTACTTACATTTTGATTTAATTACAGATTGATATTTTTTAATTAAATTTACTTACATTTTGATTTAATACAGATTGATATTTTTTAATTAAATTTACTTACATTTTGATTTAATTACAGATTGATATTTTTTAATTAAATTTACTTACATTTTTGATTTAATTACAGATTGATATTTTTTAATTAAATTTACTTACATTTTTGATTTAATTACAGATCGATATTTTTTAATTAAATTTACTATACATTTTGATTTTACAGATTGATATTTTTTTAATTAAATTTACTTACATTTTGATTTAATTACAGATTGATAATTTTTAATGAAATTTACTTACATTTTGATTTAATTACAGATTGATAGTATTTAAATAAATTTACTTAACATTTTGATTTAATTACAGATCGATATTTTTTGAAATTTAAATTTTTGATTTAATTACAGATTGATATTTTTTAATTAAATTTACTTACATTTTGATTTAATTACAGATTGATATTTTTAATTAAATTTACTTACATTTTGATTTAATTACAGATTGATATTTTTTAATTAAATTTACTTACATTTTGATTTAATTACAGATTGATATTTTTAATTAAATTTACTTACATTTTTGATTTAATTACAGATCGATATTTTTAAATAAAACTTACATTTTTGATTTAATTACAGATGATATTTTTTAATTTAATTTACTTACATTTTGATTTAATTACGCATTGATATTTTTTAATTAAATTTACTTACATTTTGATTTAATTACAGATTGATATTTTTAATGAAATTTACTTACATTTTGATTGATATTTTTAATTAAATTTACTTACATTTTGATTTAATTACAATCGATATTTTTTTAATTAAATTTACTTACATTTTGATTTAATTACAGATTGATATTTTTTAATTTACATTTTGATTTAATACAGATTGATATTTTTTAATTAAATTTACTTACATTTTGATTTAATTACAGATGGATATTTTTTAATTAAATTTACTTACATTTTGATTTAATTACAGATTGATAGATTGATATTTTTAATTACAGACTGATATTTTTAATTAAATTTACTTACATTTTGATTTAATTACAGATTGATTTTTTAATTAAATTTACTTACAGATTACAGATATATTTTTAATCAAATTTACTTATATTTTGATTTAATTACAGATTGATATTTTTAAGTTTGATTGATATCCATCACAAACAAAATTTCTTTATTCATACTTTTTTGTATTTTTTTGAATTTTTTATAAATAAAAATCGATATTAGAAAAAAAAATAAGTCTATAATTATTGTATTAAAAATAATTAACAATAAATGTTACAAAAACTGATACATTTTCTTATTGTTTGTTCTGTTTCGTTTATCCCTATTATTTTCGTGTTAAGATGACCTCGCTTAACGCTGTTTCGTTTAGCTCGTTAACTTACTGAAACGTGTTCCCCGCGTTATGGGGGACGTATACAAATAAAAATGATGCGAGATTTTTGTGAAATATGATTAGCATTATCTTTTAAGAAAACGAAATTCCTTTGCTTTCAAGAAATTCATAATTATGTTGTTGCTGTTCTAATGCAGCTGGCAATACAGAGACAGTTAATCTTTATGACATAAGCAAAGTCTTGCACAGCTGTTACTCATTTAGCACTACCCATGGGGTAAGTGTAGCTTGAAGATATGCTATGAACTCGAGTAACACTACCCGAGTAACACTAAAAGTGGTACGAGTAACACTAAAGTGGATTCCGAATCACTACAAACATCTATGGCGCAGTCAGGTCTCGAACCCAAAACCTCGAGCGCCAGAGCGTTAGCCATTCGGTCATCAGGCCTTGGTTCTTAAATATTTCAAATCAAATAATTTGTTTTATTGTGTTTGTTAAGTATTGTTAAGTTTTTTTAATTTTTCTGATGCTTTAAATTCATAAAAATAATTTATTTGGTAGAACATTAAAATTCTAAGCGAATTAGTATTCTAAATGTAACCTCTTGGTTTAAGAAATATAAAGGTGCTCTAAAATAAACTTAGCAATTTTTATAAATACAAATATATCACATTAAAACCGTTACATTTAAAAATAAATGAATAAAGCTGCACAACTCATTCAGAATTATATATACTACTGTGTTCAAAAGTAAGATCGATTTTCAATTTAAAATTCGGGACTTATGGAACTTCAATTTCTGTTTCTTTTTTAAGTTGCTAGCATTGTCCTTGACATCTGTGTGAAATTTCACGTCAAAATATTCATAAGTGTTTGAGTTACGCTTGGCTTTGTGGGACGCTGAAACTGGATTCTGGCGATATTTGAAATGTTTGAATTCATTGAGCAAAGAACTTGCATTAAATTTTGTTTGCGGAAAAATATAGAATGTTGCAGAAGGCATTTGGTGAGCATTCCTATATTGGAAAGAAATGCTTACAAGTGGTATAAACAGTTCAAAGAAGGCAGAGAACGCGTTGAAGACGAAGAGCCCTCTGGTCGACCCTCAACCTCAACGAAGACAAAAAAAAATTAAAGATTTGGTGCTTGCAAACAGTGCAATTACAATTAGAGACCTTGCTGATGATGTCGGAATTTCAAAAGGGTTGGTCCATTCCATTTTGGGCCCCAAACGATTCAAATTTCGATTGGTACCGAAAACACTGAATGCGCCAGCTCACACTGCATTGATTCTTCGTGACCTTTTCACCAAAACTGAAACTCATATCGTTCCAGAAACACAGTATTCCCACCGTGCGACTTCTGGCTATTCCCTAAACTCAAAAGACCACTCGGGGATACCGTTTTGAGTCGCTTGAAGAGATTCAACGTGGATTGGAGAGAGTGTTGGAGGCCATCCCTGCCGATGACTTTTTAGCACGCATTGAGGATTGGAAAAAAGTTGGCATAAGTGCAATGTGTCCGGAGGGGATTACTTTGAAGGTGATGAAATAAATTTGGAAGAATAAATAAAGAGTTTTTGAAAAGAAAAATAATTGGTCTTACTTTTTGGGCACAGTAGTAAGTACATTCAAGCTGTTTTTGTGCGGGGGCTAGGAAGTGCATAATAAATATCCTAAAACTTCATAAGCAGCTATGAAATATATTGTTTGTAACACATTTAAAAAATTACGCGGTAAATAAGGATAAAAAGTCCCACATAGAAAATATGTAAATCAAAATCCCACGATGAAACACTACCTCGCATTTAATAACATTCGGGGTAGTAGGATATATCAGGTGGGTTATCTATTTATTTATATCATGCTATTTTTTTTTAATTTGCACGTTATTTTGACAGTCATCTGTTGTTTTCTTTTGAAATTGCACTTTTAATCATAATATGCATTTTAATGGAATTTTTTCACCACACACACACACAAATCCGCATATAAAAAAATCACACAAAACATGATCGCATAAAAACAGGTTTGACTGTATTAAAAGAACTTCTCTCGTTTTTTTAGTTTTCAATTTAATGTTATTTAGTTTTTTTATTATTAAAAAAATGTTGGCATCCTGTCATGAAAATAAATAAACAATAATAATTATTATAAAACTTATGTCGGGAGGGGCCTGGTGGCCGAGTTAGCTGGCACTCGGTACCGCAGATATCAGGTTCGAATCCCGCCGGTGCCCTGGATGTTTGTAGTGGTTCGGAATCCACTTTAAACCGTAGGTCCCGGTCCTAATAGGATCGTAGATCGTTGCGGGGGCATTGTTACTCCGCGTCCGTGGTTTATCTTCAAGTTACACACGCCCCCTGGGTAATGAAAAGTGAGTAACGTCTGTGCAGCCCTTATGGCCTGAAAAGATCACGGTCTCTTTTGCCAGCTGCATTAGAGAAAAAAAAAAATTATAAAACTTGTCTACATTTTACGAAAAACATAATATAAATTGATAAATAAAATTGTATATCATAAAAAAAAAAAACACCAAATTAAAATTGCCCTCTTTAATAAATGGTAGTAGGCTCAGAACGACGGCCAACAGTATGAGGTTGGTACTGAAGTATACTGGTACATGCAAATCAGCAAAAAATTTAATTTCAAGTACACAATTGAATCATTGTAGTCCTTTTAGGATATAGTGCAATAGATGACACATCAATCGGCAGCCATTTTGGAATGCTATTCTGTGTGGTTGATAATCATATCGTACTTCAAAATCTCGTCTTTGTTCAGTTTGTATATTGCAATTTTCGGTCCTTTCAAAAACATATTTAAATTCCAAGTGATTCAGTAAATGTTTTCAATATAGATATTAATAGTGAGGGTATATATTTTATTATTAACTTGTTACAACAAGTTTATGTATAATTTTCAATCTTCTATGACGTGGAATGATAAATTATTTGAATTTTACGTTAAAATAATGTCATAAATTAGAGTGTTTCCGTGTTTGTGTTAGAAAAGTAATCGTATTTTACTGTATCTTATGAAGTTGGATCAAAAGAAAAAGTAGAGGAAATATTTACCATGTTTCTTCCTTAATTTACAGGTTGAAAATTATATTAGATTAATTATATTGGACCAATATTAGAGGCAATAGATTAATTATATTGGACCAATATTAGAGACAATAGATTAATTATATTGGACCAATATTAGAGGCAATAGATTAATTATATTGGACCAATATTAGAGACAATAGATTAATTACATTGGACCAATATTAGAGGCAATAGATTAATTACATTGGACCAATATTAGAGGCAATAGATTAATTACATTGGACCAATATTAGAGGCAATAGATTAATTACATTGGACCAATATTAGAGGCAATAGATTAATTATATTGGACCAATATTAGAGGCAATAGGTTAATTATATTGGACCAATATTAGAGGCAATAGATTAATTACATTGGACCAATATTAGAGGCAATAGATTAATTATATTGGACCAATATTAGAGGCAATAGATTCAAACTTGGTGAGGCCACAATTCCTATTAGACAGCCTGACTGTTGATGTTAGGTACTTTATACATGTTATCAAAATCATCATCAGGTCTCCTCGATTCTGAAAGCCATCAAATTCAAACCTGAGTTTATTTGGTTTGTTGCTCTACGGTAATTTTTGAATACTTTAGGCTAATTAGACCGAGAACTATTGTTTAACGTGGATTCTGAATCAGTAACAAACATCCATGGCACCGCCAGGGGTTTGAATATGAAGCTTGTGGTACCAAAGGCCAGAGCACGCCGTCGAACCTGAATGGGCTACAATTCCCATTATACAGCCTGCCTGGTGATGCGAGATACTTTGCACATGTTGTCACAGGAAACACCAAGTTTCCTTGTTTCTGGAGTATTACTACAGGTTTCAGATTCACAACCAGGTGGTGGCATGGATGTTTGTGGTGGTTCGGAATCCACGTTAAACTTAGGTAACTGTTTAATTAGCCTAAATTTTAAAAAATGACCGTATAGCATTTTAAACAAATTCAACCCTTGTTCCTGAAAACCATCGGATTCGAATCCGAATGAGGCCACAATTTCCATTAGACAGCCTGACTGTTGATGTGACATACTTTACATATATTGTCACAATCAACATTAGATCTCCTCGATTCTGAAAGCCATAGGATTCGAACCTGAGTGGGAGGGACCCCACACGCTACCAGTGGGCTACAAGTCCCGGGCAGCACAAGTATATTTTAAGGAAAAAAAAAAAATATTACGCGTCCAAAACAATGTTAAATTTTACTCAAAATAAATCAAATTTAAAATTAAAATAAGTTTATAAGGAATAGTATCATTATTTAATGACAATTACAGGTTCTATATTTCAAATACTAAGCTCGTATTAAATCAGCTGTGATAAATTCCCACAGATGTTTTTAAGGATGCGAGAGCCTTATCAGTTCCCGCTATTATGTCCCTATCAAGTCGCTGATGATGAGTTACGACGTTGTTTCGGGAGCACCTGATAAGGAGGGATGATGTTGACAACGGCGGACATAAATTTTAAGACAACTTGACTGTTGAAGCGAGATACATTACATTTGCTGCTACAATCATCATCAAGTCTCCTCGATTCTGAAAGCCATAGGATTCGAACCTGAATGGACTACAATTCCCATTAGACAGCCCGTCTGCTGATCCGAGATACTTTGCACATGATGTCACATCAAACACAAGGTTTCCTTGTTTCTGAATTATTACCACAGGTTTCTGGTTCGCATCTAGGTGGTGGAATGGTTGTTTGCTAGCGATTCTTAATCAACGTTCCACTTTGTAGGTCCCGGTCTAATTAGCCTAAAATGGCTGCAGAGCGACAAACCAAATCAACACATGTTGTCATAACTATCATCAGGTCTCCTAGATTCTTAAAGTGTTAGGATTCGAACCTGAGTGGGGCAACAACTCTCATTAGACAGCCTACTGTTGATACGAGATACTAAAGGTACTTGACTCTCCCACCCAATCTAGTAGTAGATCTCCTCGATTCTGAGCAACTTTATGACCAATAGGCTACCGCTCCGACCATTGGTATCACACGCTTCGGGTTCGAGTCCTGACGGTAGCATGGGTGCCTGTTAGTGGTTCGGAATCCACGTTAAACTGTAGGTCCCGGTCTAATTAGCCTACAGTGTGCACAAAATGGCCGTAGAGCGACAAACAAAACCTCGATTCTAAAAGCAATACGATTCGAACCTAAGTGAGACCACAATTCCCATAAGGTTGTCTGACTATTGATGCAATATACTTTACACATGCTGTCATAACCATCATCAGGTCTCCTCGATTCTGAAGGCCGTCAGATTCAAACCTGAGCGGGACCTCAACTCCCCAATAGACCACTTGGCTGTTGATTTAGTTTGGTTTGTCGCTCTACGATTAGTTTTCCCCCACATTAGGCTAATTAGACGATTTACAGTTTAACGTGGATTAACCGAACCACTCACAAACATCCATACCCCACCAGGATTCGAACCTGAAGCCTGTGGTACCAAAGGCCAGAGCTCAAACCAATTGGGCATTAAGAAGCACTGGCTGTTGAAAGGACACATGTTTACACACCTGGCTTTACACATGTTACAATCATCATCAGGTCTCTTGATTCTGAAGCGGCCTGGTGGCCAACTGGCTAGCGCTCTGGCCTTTTTACCACAGGATTCAGATTTGATTCTTGGCGGTGGCATGAATGTTTGTTAGAGTTCGGAATTCACGTTAAACTAAGTCCCAGTCTAGTTAGCCTAAAGTGTGTAAGAAATGACCATAGAGCAACAAACTAAACTTCGTTTCTGAAAGTCATAGGATTCGAACGCGAGTGGGCACAATTTCCATTAGACAGCCTGATTGTTGATGCGAGACACGTTATAAATATTGTCACAATCGTTTTCTTGATTCTGAAAGCCATCCGATTCAAACCTTAGTGGGACCACACACCTTACCAGTGGGCCACGAGCCAGGCAGAACAAATACGTTGGCAGAAAAAAAAAAAATTGTTATACGCCCAAAAATATTCAATTTCCTTTAAAATAAATCAAATTTAAAATTAAAATAAATTCATAAACAGTATTATCATTATTTAATGACAACTACAGGTTCTATATTTCAGATACTACACTCGTAATAAATCAGCAGTGATAAACTCCCACAGATGTTCTTAAGGATGCAAGGGCCTTATCAGTTCCCGCTATTATGTCCCTATCAAGTCGCTGATGTTGAGTTATGAGCTTGTTTCGGGGCACCTGATAAGGAAGGATGTGTTGACAACGGCGGACATAACTTTTAAGGTGTGTATCACAATGCGCCGAACTATCTCTGGGAGATACTGCGAAGAGCAGCTTGACGTGAAATACACTCGCTGTTGAACTCATTCATGTTTCAGGCCTTTCGAAATGCCAGATTATTAGCCAATCAATCTGTTGGAAATACTTAAAAGAGTATTTTTTTTTTTCAAAGATAATGTCTCGTTAATCTTTGGAAGAGGCCTTGTTGTAAATCGTGGTACTTTTTTTTTTGTATTGCGTTGATGAGGAAACTATTATATTAACTTACATGTTTTTTTTGCCTGTACTTTAAAAGGTAATATTTTCAGAGTCAAAATTTTTAAATAATGTTTTACGGATTTTTTTTTTTGGGATCTGTTATTAAATTAGGTAACTAAAAATATTGGCAGATTGGACAATTAAAATATATGAGTAACAATTTTTGGCAAAAAAAAAAATCTCCCGACTTTACGTAAACACTCCTAACTAAAAGAAAGGCCTGGTGGTCAATTGACTAACGCTCTGGCCGTTGGTAACACAGGCTTCAGGTTCGAATCTAGCAGTGGCATGGATGCTTGTTGGTGGTTAGGAATCCACGTTAAACTGTAGGTACCGATCTAATTAGCCTAAAGTGTGCACAAAATGACCGTAGAGCGACGAACCAAACCTAACTAAAAGAACAAAAATAAAAAAGAACATAAATAAATAAAATATGGGGTTTGATTGTCAAATGTTTGGCGTTCGGCGCCACAAGTTTCGATTCGAGTTCCGGTGGTGCCATGGATGTTTGTAATGGTTCGAATCCACTTTTTAAACCGTAGGTTCTGGTCTCATATTACTGTAGAGCGCTGGTCGTAGGGCTGACAACCATACCTTATAAAAAGAAAAACATCTGTCTAAAATCTGCCAGTAGGTTTATGGCCTTGGCCTTCCATGGGTCTGTTGCGCCAATGAAGGTTTGGTTTGTCGCTCTTCGGTCATTTTGCACACACTTTACGATAATTAGATCGGACAGCTTAACGAGGATTCCGAACCATTCACAAACATTCATGCCAACGCCATGATACGAGCCTGAAACTTGTTGTACCAAAAAGCAATTAACCATCAGTTAATTAGCCATCAAGCCGCGCGCCAATGAAAGAGAAGAAGTAGTAAGAGATTAAGAATATTCTAAAGTTCATTTAAATCGTATGAAAATACCATAACACTTCATAAATAGCTACAAAATATATTGTTTGTAACGCAATAAAATAAATAGTGACCTCATAAAAAAAGAAAATGTGCAAATCAAAGTCTCACGATGGAACTACAAATTGGTTTTCCACACAAGGAAAAAAATTCAGCTCACATTTCAAAAAAATTCACCCGAAAATTTTTATTGTTTTGGAATCTATATAAGCAATATAGATTCCAAAATGTGCATTTAAAAATATTCATCACAGTGAAGTAATAGGGTTTTTTCGTGGAGAAATGGTTCAAAATAACTTGAAGATGTTACCTCGCATCTAATAACAATCGTGGTAATAGGATGATATAATATCAGAATGGCCATTTCTTGGATTCTTTTAATTTACATGCTATTTTTGACGACTATCTGTTTTTACGTTTTAAAAGAAATTATTTTTTTTTTATTTTTTATTCATATGCATTTGATAGAATGTTTTATATATATCAAAAAAGAAAAAAAGACCCCATAAAAACAGGTTTGAGCGTGTATAGCAGTGTGATAGTAGATCAAAAAAAAATTTAATGACAAAAAAAAATTGGAATGATTTAACAAAAATGCTAATAACTCATTCTAAATGGATATATTTAAAACCTTTTAATCCAAGGCATACATAAAATCGTTAGAAACATATAATTGAAATGCCATTATATTCTGCTAATTATATTAACAGTTTTGGGGCCTGAATAGCCGAGTGAGTAGCGCTATGGCGTTCGGTGCCACGTTTTCGGGTTCGAGTCAGGCGGTGCCATGGATGTTTGTAATGGTTCGGAATTCACTTTAAGCGATAGGTCGCGGTTTAATATGACTTAGAGCGTTGAGCTGACAATCCTACCAAGTAAAAAATTAGCGCCAAGGAGCCAAGTCAGACAAATCCACGGATGCTCCATCACAACAGAAGCTGCCCCCTTTCCCCTCCTTCCATGGGACCACACGGGTTTGTCGGCTTGTTCTAGATGTTGCTATCTACCAAGTGGGATAAGAAACAACAATATTAACGGTTAAGACAACTACTGTCTGGCAGTGTAGCAAAACAAATGCAGTATTTCAGAAATCCAATTGAAAGTTTTTTTAATGCATGTATTATGTTAGCTTAGTAGCTCGTGGTTAAAAGCCTGTATTTCGACTTCTAATGACACTAGAAACAATATCGCAATTAATTTCGGAAGCTAATGGTCTAACCTTCAAAATAAACCAATAAAAAAAATATTTTTTTTTTTTTTTACACGAAAATCATAATTAGAATTTGAACACAGTAGGTTACCTTAAAAATCGGTCCATTTTTATGCATACATCTAGAGCTTGCTTTTATCAAAAGTAATAAATTAAAAAATTTTTGATATAGGACAAAAATTGACATATAGGAATTGTATGTTGCAAATGATATTGGACGTGACTAGAAAAATTGGCATATTTGGCTAGAATATTGGCATAAAAAGTGCAATTTAAAAAAATATATTTATACAAGCTTGATAAAAGTAAATAAAACATTTGCTTTTTTGTGTATTTCTAAATATGTCCGATAATGATAAGTGCAATAGTAAATAAATGTATAAATATCTGCAAAAAGAAACAATACTAGTAAATAGCTGTATAAATACCGCAAGATAACAAACAGTAATCGTAAATAGATGTTTAAATATCGCAAGAAAACAAACTTCAGATTCTGTATTCTACGCATACTATTATTTTAAAAACATTTTTAAAATTTTTTTATTAGAAATATTTAATTGTTTCATTATATTACAAAATAAAAAAAATAATACAATTTTATGCATGTTTAAACAAAAATGGGAACTTACGTATTAACGGTACCTTGGCGACAGACTTGGCGGTTTTTAAGTGTCGCCAATCTTTATTATTTGGAATAAAAATATTTTGAAAGCGTTTTGATTTTAAATGAAGTGTTTCATATATATTTTATTATTTGGAACAAAAATTTTAAGTGTAGATTGGCGCCAAATCTGTAGCTGCGGTTGGCGCGTGTGCTCTTTATTGGTGCAACTGTCGCCAAGGTACCGTTAATACGTAAGTACTAAAAAAAATGTTTGTCCTTAAAATATTTTACAATAAAAATAAATAAAGTTTTGTTAAAATTAAATTAATCTTCCGTAATTAACATAATCTTCCAATTACATTGTTCTACTTAATAATTAAATTATTTTTTAATGATTTCGTTTCTATAGCATAAAAAAGAACTTAAAAAAATTTTGAATTTTTTCTTAAATGTAATATATTTTTAAATTGTAACATTTTGCGTTAAATTTATTTATAAGTAAATAAAATTTAAAAGCAAAAAGTAGCAACAAAAATTATTTAACTAATATCTTTTTGTGATTAACTATTTGAAATTGACAACGAATATTTTGACATTATGGAATAAACGTATTGGCAAAATAAAAAAATTATAGATATTAATTATAATAGATTTTTTTTTTAAAATAAATTAATTTAAAAAATGTAAGAAACGTAAAATTAAAACCAGAATACATAAAATATAAATAACAAACAAATAACAAATTTTTTTTTTTTTTTTGAAACTATTATTGAAAATAAAATAAAAGGCCAAAAAAAACTTTTCATCTAAAAAAAAGCATAATTATATAAAACATTTTTAGATTGAAATAATTTAAATTCAATTTTCATTAATTTGGTTAAAATGTTTTTAACAAAACCATATTACTTATGCCAATTAAATAGTTATGCAACATTTTATAATTTTATACTTTTATCAATACATTTGAATTTCAAGCATATTAAAACAGATTTTAAAAACTCATTGCTCAGCAAATGAGTTTTCATTAAGGTTTAATTTGTATCTTACATTTAAGGAAACAAAATTAAATTATTACATTATTACATTAATTAAATTATTACAATAAGTATTAAATTAAACTGTATAACCATATACAGTGTAATAATTGTAAGTTATAAATTAAACCTTCATAAAAATTGAAAATTTTAAAAATCAATTATATATGTTATATATATAAACAATTTAATTTTGTTTCATTATATTTATGTTATAAATTAAACCTTAATAAAAATTTGAAATTTCTCACTTACCGGAATAATTTTTCTTACGCAGAGCAATCAAAAGTTAACTTTTTGGGGAAGAAAATGTTTTTTTTTTAATATCTGGGGAAAACAAACATTCCCGAGATAAAAAAACCTCAATTCTGACCTCTGAATATTATGAGGAATTCCGCGGCCATGCCATGGAACCTTTTCTCATTAAGCGCAGATCGACGGATAAATCAATTTGCTCCGGCGGGGAAGAACCTGAGAGGATAAGTGAAATATTTTTGTGTGAGCAGACATGAGATTTCGGGCCTTTTCAACGGCTCATCATTTCATTCTTTCTTTTGAGGAATTCGCACGACGCCATCTATCGGACGGAGGACAAACCATCCATCACATCCAGACGCATATATATATTATTTGGTGAGAACTCTTTATGAAACTAGCAATTGGAAAGATTCATCACATACATAATAGGAAACGTAGATAAAGGCATGTAAAGAGTCAGAATAATTTTTAGCAAAATTGGTAAAAGCAAATATTTGTGTAAGTTTCATTCTTTTCTTTTAAAATTCATTCTTTTTTCTTTTTAAAAAAATTTTTTTTTTTAGTTTATTATATTTCGGCTATGATATTTATTATATTTTGGATATATTTAATTTTCGGCTGGCGCTTTGTGAGTGGATAGCTCTTTGGCGCTCGGTACCATAGGTTTCAGGTTCGAGTCCCGGCGGTGCCATGGATGTTTGTAGTGGTCCGGAATCCACTTTAAATCGTAGGTCCCGGTCTAACATGATTGTAGGGCGTTGCGGGGTATTGTTACTCTGCGTCCGTAGCTTATTTTCAAGCTGTACGCGCCCCCTGGGTAATGCAAAGTGAGTAACGTCTGTGCAGCCCTTGCCTTAAGGCATCAAAGACAAATGTCTAAGTGTTTGCCAGCTGCATTAGAACAAAAAAAAATAATATAAGATCTCTTAACTAATCTAATAGAAATGAACCTGACGTTAATGGAACGCTTATACATCGAGATATATTGAACAAATATTTTTAATAAAGTTGTTTTCTGTTTTACTTCGAAAATATATTTTTAATTAAAAAAACCCCAGTAAATATTGTCAAAATACGTAAAAAGACGTGTATCAAAAACATTTTAAAAGTATAGAAATAAAAAAAAAAAAATGAAATAACATTAAATGTTAAACTAAAAGTTGAAATAAAAAAAAAAAGTAATTGCTGCGAAACAATTAATGGCATAAATTTGCTACGAAGTAATTCTAGTAATTCCAAGAAATTTTTCTTCTGAAATCATACATTTATTTTATTAAGAAATTCTTCTTGACATTATTCATTTATTTTATTAATTGGTTTGGTGTGGTTTGTCGTTCCACGTCCTCTTGTGCACACGAGGTCTAAACATACCGGAACCTACAGTTTACTATAAAGTGCATTACGAACCACTACAAACATCCATGGCACCTCCGGACTCGAACTTGAAACCTGTGGGGACCGAGCGCCAGAGTTTATTTTATTAAGAAATTCTTCTTCTCAAATCATACATTTATTTTATTAAGAAATTCTTCTTCTCAAAACATACATTTATTTACGTTCTTACTAAAGATAAATAGATACAATTTTGTTTTTGTTTATAACTCTGATCATTTTGTATGAAATAAAAAAAAAAAAAAACATTATAAAGAGTTCATATAAATGAATAGTTTATTTTTTAATCATTTTAGAGGGAAAATATTAATTAAGAAAGTTTATTAATAGAATATAAATGCTAAATATTAAAAAAAAAAAAAAATAAATAAATTTATGTTTATTAACAAAAAAAAAAAAAAAAAAAAAAAAAAAGAAACATTCCCTTTGAAATTTGTTGTATGATAATAGAATTTTTTTCTCTGGCCCACAGCATAGAGTAGTAGCATTAGCCAACAGTGAAAACAGTTGGCAAACACAGCCGATGTTAAATTAAAGTAAAAAGTCACATGAGGAGTATGATGATGTGATGCGTGCATGATCACGTGAGGATTATGTTTGTCTCAAATTAGTAACCCCTGATGTTTGCTCTACTGTATTCCTACTCTATGATCCTTACGCAGTAGCGTACCCAGAAAGCTCCAAATATCCCAAAGCAATTAAGTCAGTACGTCTATTCAAATTTTCATTGTTCTATACGAGCACAACCTTCTTCACGTTCAGAGTCTGTACGGTTGCTTCACTACTCATGATGACGCTCTGGAAAGCGTCCCTCTCAGATGGACACTGGTCCAGGCGCCTACATCGGCTATGTATAGGAATATGCTTCATCATATTTCGTTACATATAAAAGCGTTATGCTTCATCCATTGCATTTAGCAGCCCCATAAGACAAATGCATATCCATCAGTTCCGTTTTCATGTGATCAGTCATCAGCCGTTGCGTCAACTTGTGAAATGAAGAATCTTTTACGATTACTTTAATTATCTTTTTTACGATAGCTATGGAAGGACACCGCCTAAATCAGCATGCCGTTTATTAAACAATGCACGTTAGCAAAAGTAGGAAATTAGCACAATGCATAAATTTTTTTCTCGAACAATCCTTGGGAAACTGCAGCTGAACATTGTAACATGATGTACTATAGCTTGCGAACACGAATTTAAATTGTCCTTATAGTCTGCATTACGTTTTAGAATCCTGTACATTTCGTGTATGACTCATGAAGACTCTCTGGAAAGAATCCCTCTCCATCATTGGAGTCCCTCTCCCTCATCGACTCCTGCACCACCATCATTGGTGCAAGAGTAAAAAGATAACATATTTTTTTTTTGGAAACGTTCCTCCTACAAGCAATGTACAGTTTGTTCATTACTTTCGCATCCTTATATGCCAGATGCATATCAGCTAGTTCCTCTTTCGTATTGTTAGTCATCTTATTACCTCTGCGTAAGCATGTGGTATGAAGAGTCTTCCCAAGAATGCTTGCATCATTTATCACACCAGAAAAATCTTTCTGATCCAGCATTGCTAGTGATCTTGAATCGTCGTGGCATACGATGTTGTGATTTCGAGATGACTATGTGGCGAGTTCCCTAGGTATATCTAAGTTGTCTAGAATTGTCTGGAGTTGGGACAATCTGTATAATCGACATCATATCAGAAAGAAAGAAAAGACTTGTTGCTGAACATTGTAAATACTTTCGAAAATCACTGAAAATTTATTGTTTCCCAAGCTCAGTCTAACAAACAATAATATTCTATGTCTTCCCGACTTTTAAAATTCATTTTTAAATTAAGTCAGCCATTTTCCGAAAAATAAGGTATGAAATTGTCTATGTATATATACGAATATAAGATAAGGTGCTGAATTAAACTTCATAAGTATAAAAAATAATCAATCAGTTTTCGTAAAAAACATGAATGAATTGCATTGATTTACCTTGCTGTTTTTTCACTGAGATGATATTTATGCATATATATATATATGATTATGGATGTAGGATACGATTTATAGATGCAAGATGTTTTACAAACGTGGTGACAATCAACATCGAGTCTCTGCAAGAAGTGACTGCAACGTACGCCGACCGTGGATTCGAATTTAAGCCCTCCTGCACTACTACTACTTTGACCACCACATCACTGTGCTTAGAGCTGAGTTTCCTCTATACAGTTTGGGAAAACGTCGGATTGGGTTCTGTGACACTCTACGGTCATATGAGACCGGGATCTACGACTTATAGTGGATTCCGAACCACTACAAATATCCATGGCACCTAGGACTCGAACTCGAAGCCTGTGGCACCGAGCGCGCCAGCACGCTGACTGTGAATATTTCACTTGAGGCTCGAGTTGGACAATATGTTGTTATTGTTAGTTATTGTTAACCATCATACAGTCAGATCATGGGACTTCGAATCTTCATTTCGTATGAAAAATACAATTCTAGGTTACTCTTAAATTAGTAACTCGTCTTTACAAACAACAGACAGATAGTCTACGAGTTCAATTCGGTCCAAATTGGATAACTTGTACCATAACTTGTTCTGAATTTCATTTGTGAACTGAAGTTTTCTTAAGAACAATCATGCTTTCAAATCATGTTTTCCGCGTAAAAAAGAAAACGATAAATTTTTTATTCGTTTTATTTTGAAGATCATAATATTGTCTTTCGAAATTCATTTTTCTGGAGACATTACACCCTGTTTCATCACGTATTAAGGTATCGAATATATGAATTCAAATTTTGACAATTGAATTTCTTAAAAATTGGGTTTTTTCCCCTTCACATTAAGTTTTGTTGTAGTAATTTTCAGAATATAACGAAATCTTAACCCTATATTTTGAATGATATTATATATGCATTGAACTGTAATGGTTTTAATAGTCCCCACCCCCGTGGCAATGTGCGCCTCTGGTGAGCATTAGGGCGGGGGTTCCATCCGTTGGCGGCTTTGCTGTAGAAACTGTTTCGAAAAACGAGGAGTCTCGATGGTATTTGTAATGTTCAGAATCTGGCCTCGTGAGTCGGACTACCTGGTGGGAATTTACTGGTTTTCATCCATATGATACGGAGATGCGGGGTAGTTACACTTAAAAAGTTCTCCCAGAAAGCACTGTTTTCCTTGTTCAGCAACACGGAGCCATGTCAGACTTCTACCTACGTGTGCTCCATCACAACAGAAGCTACCTCCTTTTTCTCCTTGCATGAGATCACGCAGGTATATGGATGTTATATATGTTGCTGTCTTCCAAGTGGCATAAGAAAAAAAAAAAAAAAAAGGTTATTAATATATTCAGAGATAAGTTATTGTTCTTTTTGTTAAAAACCATCACTTTATTTTCCTAGAATTTCTGCTATCATTGACATGATGACTTGTAGCTAACCAATGTTTTAAGAATAGTATCCTTCTTTGAGGACAATAAGTGTATAATTGATATGTATCTCCATTTCTGTAAACAAATGTGATATGTTTTGCATACTCCTTTAGTTAGAACTGCTCAAGTTTGTCAAAGAATACACATTTTTATCAAGTTTGTCAGATTTTTTCAATTTTAACAATATACTATATACACTTAAGAGCCAAAACATTATGACCACCTGTCAATAACGAGTTGTCCCCCTTTGGCGCGCAACACAGCTTCAACCCGCCTTGGCATGGATGCCACAAGTCCTCGGTAGATGGCCGGAGACAGATTGTTCCAGATGTTTAAGCAACGGTCACGCAAATCCGAGATATTGCGAATTGGTGGTCTTTTGAACTCTGAGCTGCCGTCCCAGGAACATCCCAAATGTGTTCTATCGGATTGGGATCCGGTGAGTTAGGCGGCCAGGACATTAACTGGAATTCAGCATCATGTTCCTGGAACCACTCCAACACAATTTTAGCCTTGTGATAAGGGCGTTGTCCTGTTGGAACATTCCATTTCCAGCTGGAAAAACAGAGGCCATGTAAGGGTGCAACTGGTCCGCAGTGATGTTCAGATACCCTGTAGCATTCATGGTCTGCTCTACCACAACCACGGGTCCCAGAACGCAAAGAGAACGTCTCCCAAAGCATAATACCGCCACCACCGGCCTGTGTATTACCTACTGTACATTGAGGGAGCAACTGTGCGCCTGGAAAACGGCGTATTCTGACACGGCCATTGGCGTGATGAATGACAAACCGTGATTCATCTGATCAGGCAACTCTCTCCCACTAATCCATGGACTAGTCACGATGTTCCCGTGCCCAGCACAGGCGCAGTTGCCGATGACGCTTGGTCAGCAAAGGCACACGAGTGGGACGTTTGCTGCGTAGCCCCATATCCAACAGTGTCCGCTGAACAGTGTGCTCCGATACTATTCTACTTGGCTCTGCATTGTATTGGGCTGTCAGCTGAGCCACTGCCTGGCTCCGGTTTTGCTTCACCATGCGAGACAGTCTCCGACGACTTTTTTCTTTGACAGCGTGTGGACGTCCAACCCCATGTCGTCTACTGCTGGTTTCACCGTCATTCATCCACTTTGCATAAAGTACTAACAACTGTAGATCGCGAATAACCCACGAGTCGTGCAGTTTCGGAAGTAGTTGTTCGAGCCTTCGAGCCATTACAATCTGCTCCCTTCTATCAAAGTCGCTTAGATCCGCAGCCTTTCCCATCACACACAGAAGTAAGTGAAAGAATGATTCTTCAGACTCTCCAGCAGCAGTTAAATACCATTTCCACTTGATCACGTACCTTCCACGTCATCCAGGCGAGTTCATTGCAAAATGTAGGGGTGGTCATAATGTTTCGGCTCTTGAATGTATATATATATATATATATATATATATATACTGGTATTTGGTCAAAATAATAGAAATATCTGTGAATAAAAGTGACATTTAAGAATGAGCTTCGTCACCCAAGCATTAAGATGCAATCTTAGCTACCAGTTTTTCATTATAAAATGTATATATTATGGTATTATGAGATAGCTTTAATGAAGTATTCGTCTTGGAATTTTGTAAAGATTTCACACTTTCAATGTGGCAAAAATTATTGAGCACGACTATCTGGAGTAACAGTGTCTAAAACTCCTAGCGTTTAGGCATTTTTAGAGGTACTGTGTCTAAAGTCATGACAGCGCATATAGTGCTGCAAAACAAGCTTGGAAAAGCAAACAGTGAACGAAAGGAGAAGTTTAAACCAATAGGCATTGCAGTGGATTGTAATGTCTCAAAAGGAAAGTCTTAAAGTGACCGCAGAGCTCAATCAGCATCTGGATTTTCCACTTTCAATAATTATAGTTATGAAGGTGCCTCCTAAATATAATCATTGAGAGAAAGGCAGAGCAGCAATTCCCAAGCCACTTGTCGCATCTATTATTGCCAATCTTCGTCTGCAGTAGTGCCACAACCACAAAACCTGGTCGATTGCTAAGTAGAAGACAGTTGTAGGTTCAGACGAATTATCTTTTACACTTTTCCCACAACAGGATGAGTGTACGTTTGGAGGACACCTGCACAACTATGATCGCGGTTGTTTCTTCCAACAGTCAAGCATGGAGGTGTCATGATATGGGCAGCCGTATCGTGGGTTTCTGCTGGACCAATCGTAAACCCTCAAAGGAAGGATCACTGGGGAGAATTTTTAGCAACAAAGCCAGGTCCATCCTACGAAACAAATTTTGTTTCCTGCAAGAGATGGAACTTTTAAAAGATGATAATGCTCTTATTCATGCAGTGGTCAGTGTCTAATCATGATTTGATGAACACGAGGATGATGAAATATCTACCTCGGCTCTCACAATTTTCGATCTCGTTATCATCGAACCGTTATGGTTTAATTTAAGGCGATAAATCCGGAATCGATATCCTGCACCGGCATCTCTCCCGAAACGATTACAAGGCGAATCAAAGCCAGTATTACATGCAAAAGGCGGTTCTATGCCATGTTAGTAAAGGTTTCCTTATGACTCTAGGGTGTTTCCATTATTTTGATAACCACCTGTTGACATCTAAACCTGTTGCAATTCTGCCGAGTTCTGCAAGTTTTTCGTAATTAACATTATTTAAAAGTAAACAACAAAATAATCCATAACTACATATACATGCAAACTAGTTTTATAAAACTAAATGATCAGAAAAACGCAACGAAATCCGTTACAAAATTTCAAATAGAACTTTTGAAACGCCAAAACATTTCAAAAATATGATACATCAATAATTCAAATCCAAGCCTGAAAACCCCAAACATTCTAAGTTTAGAACAGGGGATTTATACAGAGACCTTGAGCAACATAAACAATTTAATGCAGTACGTCTCATAACCACAAATTTATTTGGCGAATTCTACTAAAAAATAGTTTTAAGTAAGCAGTAGTCTGGCAGAAATAATGAAAAATAAATAAGTGAAGTAAACGAAAAAAAAAAAAAGAAGGCATTGAATTAAGTTGCAATCGCCATTTTGTTGAAGCGGCACGGAATCTTTTAGCTAAATTACGACCGTTCTTTCCGCTTTGTTTACAGAATTAGCTTTTTGAATTAAATTAAACCATCTGCCGGAGTCAGCAGAGCAGAAAGGTTCTTCGATGATTCTTCTGTTCGATGTCGAAAAGTTTCCGCTCAATAAAACGAAGAACATTTCACCGTGGCGGGGAAAAAAAGGCGACGCTCATAAATCGATCACTTCCAACGAAATGAGGCGAGACGTATTGGCGACAAAAAAAGTTTTTATTTCGTAAACTGAATGAGTTTTGAGCCAAATAATGAATTCTGCTTTGAGAAGTAAATGGAATAAAGACGATTATGTAAAAGTATATTTGTTTGTTGTTTCGATACAGGAAATTTCAAAGAATTATTACCCATAAAATATATTTTTATTTCACAACGTTTCCTATTGGTTTACTATAAATGTTTTTAAATTTCTCTCACTAGCTATTCTTATTGGTTTTATTTAAATTTCGTCACGTGCTTTTTTATAATTTTTTTTTTTTTATTTAATCTGTTTCCTTTTTCAATTTTGAAAGATAACTGATGCACATAATTTACTTAAATTATGTATTATGACATATTAGGATTTTCTACCCTTAATATAATTAAGTGTAAAAAGAGAGGAAATTTGCAATGTATTGATGACGAAATTAGAGTTTCAATACATGCTCAAGCTTTGCAGAAATCGCCAAGACACATCAGGCTCCTGTTACTTGTAATGAGAGAAATAAAAAAATTTGGGGTGCATTTCATTTTTTATTTTTTTTAATGGCATAATTTTTTCTGCATAAATTCTGCAATTTTCTCGTAATTATCCTTATTTAGAAGTAAACAACAAAATAATCCATAACTACATATACAAGCAAACTAGTTTTATGAAACTAAAATGAATAAAACCGCAACAAAATCAATTATAAATTTCAAATAGAACTTTCGAATAGCCCAAACATTTCAGAAATAGTTAACATTAACTCGACCCGCACGATAAACTACAAACATTTCAGAAATATGATACACATCAATAATTCAAATCCAAACCCAGACATTCTAAGTTCAGAACAGGAATTCATACAGGAGGCCATGAGCAACATAAACAATTTAATGCAATACGTCTCATAACTACAAAATTTATTTGACGAAATCTACTAAAAATAGTTTTAAATAAGCAGTCGTCTGGCGAAATATATAAAAAAATAAATAAGTGAATTAAACGCAAAAAGATGGCATTGAATTAAGCAGCAATCGCCATTTTGTTGAAGCGGCACGGAATCTTTTAGCTAAATTACGACCGTTCTTTCCGCTTTGTTTACAGAATTAGCTTTGAATTAAATTAAACCATCTGCCGGAATCAGCAGAGCGGAAAACGTTCTTCGATGATTCTTCTGTTCGATGTCGAACAGTTTCCGCTCAATAAAACGAAAGGACATTTCATCGTGGCAGGAAAAAAAAAAAAAAAAAAAAAAAAAAGGCGACACTCATAAATCGATCACTTGAACGAAATCAGGCGAGACGTATTGGCGACAAAAAGTTTTATTTCGTAAACCGAATGAGTTTCACGCCAAATAATGAATTCTGTTGTGAGACGTAAATGGAATAAAAGATGATTATGGAAAAGTATATTTGTTTGTTGTTTCAGCATAGGAAATTGTTAAGAATTATTACCCATAAAATATATTGGTATAGTTGTATGGAGAGTGGGTCGAGCTATGTCCTGGACTACTTTCAACATTTCCTATTGGTTTATTATTATTATTTGTATATATTATTATTATTATATATATATATATATATATGCAGGTAGTTATCTAAATAATAGGAGAACCTGTGAATAAAAGTAAATTTAACAATGCGCTTAGTAAGCATTAAAATGTAATCATAAATACCATTTTTTATACTAAAAAAACGTATTTATCATGATAGTATAATTAAGCTGTAGTAAAAGCTGTCTTGAATTTTTATCAAAAAACGCAAAATGTCAGACCTCATAAACATTCAAATAGACCAAATTTAATGAGCCACACTAGATGCAGTAACTGTGGCCGAAACGTCCCAGCTATTAGGCGTTTCTTGAGGCACGGAGTGTTACAGTCATGATAAGCCTACACATAGCGCGGCAAGGGGAGCTCTGCAATATATAGGAGGAAAGGAAGGAAGGATGAAGAAGCTGAGGGAAGAAGACCGATGAGTAGTGAAGCGGATTGTAAGTTCTAAAAAGAAAACAACTGCAGCCAAAGTGAGAGAAGACCTCTTTCAGCATCCTGATTCTCCAGTCACAATAATTACAGTTAGATGAAACTTCCATAAACAGAATATTTGCGATAGAGCAACAATTCCTAAGTCACTTGTCACATCTGCTAATGCCAAATATTGTCTACAGTGGTGCCACAAACACAAAAAGCAGTCGATTCATAAGTAGAAGACAGTTATAGCAATAGACGAATCATCTTTCACACTTTTTCCTCACAACAAGACGGGTGCACGTTTGGAGGACACCTGCCAAGCGTATGATCGAGATTGTCTCCTTCAAACAGTCAAGCATGTGGATCTGTCATGATATGGACAGCCGCGTCGTGGTTTCAGCTGATCCTATCGTACCTCTGAGAACAAGGATCACTGGGGACAAGTTTATTTGACCAAGTCCATCCTATGAAGCAAACTTTGTTTTCTGCAAGAGATGAAATTTTAAAAGATCATAATGCTTTTATTCATGCAATGAGCCTTGTCCAATCAGGGCATGATGAACACGAGGATGAAGTGAAACATCTGCCCGGACGGTCCCCTGAACTCAATATTATCGAACCGTTAATGGTCTATTTTAGCGACATCTCTCCCGGAACCTTCACAACATCTCCATGAATAATGGTTCATTATTCCCAGACAAATCAAGCTGTATTACATGTCAAAGGCGGTTTAATGCCATAATGGTAAAGGTTTCTTTATAACTCTAGGGTGTTTCCATTATTTTGATAACCACCTGTTGACATCTACATCTGTTGTAATTCTACTGAGTTCTGCAAGTCTTTCATAATTATCGTTATTTAGAAGTAAACAACAAAATATTCCATAATTACATATACATACAAACTAGTTTTATGAAACAACAACTTTAGAGTGATACTAGTCTAGTTTAGTTTAGTTTTTTAAAAAGCAACTAAATCTGCTATAAATTTCGAATAGAACTTTCAAAAAGCCAAAACATTTCAGAAATATGATACATATCAATAATTCAAATCCAAGCCTGAAAAACCCAGACATTCTAAGTTTAGAAAAGGAATTCATACAGAGACCTTGAGCAACATAGACGATTTAATGCAGTACGTCTCATAACCACAAAATTTATTTGGCGAATTCTACTAAAAATAGTTTTAAGTAAGCAGTCGTCTGGCGAAATAATGAAAAAAAATAAATAAAACGCAAAAAAGAAGGCATTGAATTAAGTTGCAATCGCCATTTTGTCGAAGCGGCACGGAATCTTTTAGCTAAATTACGACCGTTCTTTCCGCTTTGTTTACAGAATTAGCTTTGAATTAAATTAAACCATCTGCCGGAATCAGCAGAGCGGAAAACGTTCTTCGATGATTCTGTTTGTTGTCGAAAAAGTTTCCGCTCAATAAAACGAAAGGACATTTCATCGTGGCGGGAAAAAAAGGCGACGCTCATAAATCGATCACTTGGAACGAAATGAGGTGAGACGTATTGGCGACAAAAAAAAGTTTTATTTTCGTAAACCGAATGACTTTTGCGCCAAATAATGAATTCAACGTTTCCCTATTGGTTTATATTATTTTTAAATATGTCTCATGAGTTTTTCTTATTGGTTTATTTAAATTTAATCACGTGCCTTTTTTATAAAATCGTTTGGAATTCTCTCTTTTTTTTTTTATTTAATCTGTTTTTTTTTTTTCAGTTTTGAAGGATAACTGCTGAACATAATTTATTGCCTGAATATGATTGTTTTGAGAACGTATTTGGAATAAAAACGATTATGTAAAAGTGTATTTGTTTGTTGTTACGGTATATGAAATTTTAAGAATTCAGCGATGTCCTGGACCACATTCAACGTTTCCTATTTGTTTATTATTATTATTTTTAAATATCTCATGAGATATTCTTATTGGTTCATTTAAATTTCATTACTTGTTTTTTTATAAAATCGTTTGGAATTCTGTATTTTTTTTTTTTATTTAATCTGTTTTCTTTTTTCAGTTTTGAACGATAACTGCTGAACATAATTTATTGCCTGAATATGATTGTTTTGAGACGTAAATGAAATAAAGACGATTATGTAAAAGTATAGATACGTTCCATACACTTTCAACGTTTCCTATTGGTTTATTTTTATTTTATTTTTAAACATCTTCACTAGGCAGTCTTATTGGTTTATTTAAATTACATCACGTCCTTTTTTAAAAAATCGTTTGGAATTCTTTAATTAAAATTTTTTTTTATTTAATGTGTTTTCTTTTTACAGTTTTGAACGATAACTGATGAATATAATTTATTACCTGAATATGATTGTTTTGAGACGTAAATGGAATAAAGACGATTATGTAAAAGTATATTTGTTTGTTGTTTGGTTGTGGAAATTTTTAAGAATTAGTACCCATAAAATATATGGATTTTTTGGTATAGGAAAATTTTAAGAATTATTACCCATAACATATCTTTGGCTGAAATAATGCAATTTTTTTTAACATAGGAAATCATAAACGCTATTGCTTCTAGTAGCCTAACATGGAAGCTGCCGTTTCTAGTTTCTTGAAACCACGTTTGGCTTTTCATCACAGTTCGGTGAGTTTTAATGTGAAGCAAGAAGGGGAAAAAAAGCAAGAAGAAAAGTCAGTTGTTTGTAATGTTTGATCATGAAAATTGATAAATAACATAACATATATTATAAATAAATAACTATATTAATTTTTATATCTATCCACATACTTTCTGGGATACTACAGGGAGCATTCTGAAATCTTCGAAGGTGCATCATTTGAGAACCACTGAAGTAGCATTTCAAAAACTATAACTTTTACTCTAAACGAAAAACGAGCAATAAACGATGTAACGAAATCTATAAACAAGCTTTTTCTGTAAAAAGAAAAACTAGCTTTGATAGTATAACGAAAACTATAAATTAGCTTTTACTATAAACGAAAAACTAACTATAACCAATGTAACGAAAACTATAATCTAGCTTTTACAATATAAACGAAAAACTAGCTATACGAAAACACAATATATGACGAAACAATATAAACGAACAAGTTTTTACGAAAAACAATATAAACGACGAAAAACTAGTTTATAAACAATATAAACGAAAAACTAGATATAAACAATATAAACGAAAAACTACATATAAACAATATAAAAAATTTATAAACTAGCTTTTCCTATAAACGAAAAATCTTTTATAAACAATATAACGAAAACCATAATCTAGCTTTTAATATAAACGAAAACTGGCTATAAACAGTATAACGAAATCTATAATCTAACTTTTACTATTAACGAAAAACAAGCTATAAAAATATAACGAAAACTATAAATTAACTTTTACTATAAAAAAAAAAATTCTAAAAAGAAAAGAACACTCAATTTAAAAATCGATTCAATGTGAATTATTTGTAAAATAAAATCTTATTTCAGTAATTAATATTTTGGGAACTTTTATACTACTTTAAATAATGTGTATAAAACTATTAGTTTGTCGCTTTACGGTCATTTTGTGCGCACATTGGGATAATTAGATCGAAACCTACTGTTTAAAGTGGATTCCGAACAACTCACAAACATCTATGCCACCGCCAAAATTCGAACCTGAAGTACAAAGGCAAGAGAGCTAGCCAATTGGCTATCAGGCCGCCCATAAAGCTATTAGAGGGAAGAAAATAAATAAATAATCGGCTTCATCGATATACAAGTTACCCATAAAATTTAAATTTTAATATAAGAACCAAAGACATAAGAGCAACCTTAAGAAATAAAAAAAACTGATAGAACTCCAAACGATTTTCTTTTCTCTTAAAATTTCTTTTTCACTTTGGAATCAATTTGTGTTTGCTTTCACCAGATGATCTTTTTAGAACAATCTTACATAATTTAATCATTTAATTATATAATTATAAGCTAGTGAAAGAAATTTAAATGAATCAATAAGAATAGCTCGTGAAAGAAATTAAAAAAAAAAAAATCAAATATGAAACGTTAAAAGAGATCAAGGAAACGAAAAATTGATCAAGGACACAAAAAAAAAAAGGGAGCAAGGAAATTAAAAAAACCCAGCCACCAAAAATAATACACATAATTTTATGGGTAAAAAAAAAAACAAACTAGTTTACCATTAAACCTGGCTATTTTCAAATAACTTAACATATTATTAAACATAAATACATAATCTATTCGCATTATCTATTTCAGAACTGCATAAAATCTATGAAGGCCATAAAGGGAAATATACTTTATTAATTATCGGTATAGATGCATTCCAGACATGTTCTCTTTCCTACAAGCAAATTGTAATGCAATTATCTTCCAGATTGCAGACACGGAGGTCACGTGACCTTCGAGAGAACTGAACCCTCGTTCCTGAGTTGCATAATGAACTCGGGTCGAAGAGAAGCCAACATCTCAAGTTTTTCTTCCTCGTGCTCAAGTATATTTAGTACTATAGAATTAATTTGATCAATAGAATACAATAGAATTCACGATTTGCATTAATTTATTCCGGTTTTGTGTATTAAAAATCAAGCAAGTTATTTGTAATTTATGCGGCCTATAATTTATTCACAGAATCTATGTTTGTAAATAATGTTTAAATACAGTAGAACCTCTGTAACTCGAACTTCAAGGGAGACGCTAAATAATTCGAGCTACAGAGTTTTCGACTTATGGACGATTTCGTCTTACGCGGATTTTGTAAGGAAATATTCGACTTGTAGATGTTTAGATTCTTTCTAACTTATTTTGAGAATTATAATAAGAATATTTCATAGAACAGGTTATTCTATTTACTGTATACTCATACATTGTTTTCTAAGGAACAATGACGTGCAGTGTCGGCAAATCCTTAAAGTCGGTAACTTATTTTCTTCGAGCTATAGAGGTAATTAGTTTCAAATGATCGAGTTGTAAAATCAAACATTGCTAGTGTTCGAGATACAGAGGTTAAATTTTTTTTTCGACTTATGGACGGAAAATATATTCCAAAATGCCTTGTGGGGATTGACTTATTATTTCGACTTATAGAGGGTTGAAATTTAAAGTAATGGAGATTTTGGGGCTTGAAGGGAAGGGAACAAATTTTTTTTTTTCGAGGCTTTCGACTTAAAGAGGTTCTACTGTAGTTGTGTCTGCTTTCAAGAAAATTTTAAAAATAGCTAAACGTTTTATAACAATTCTTTCATATATTTATTGAAGCTGACCTTGTGCTTCAGTTTGATTTAACCTCTTAATATAAACATTCCTGTAAATTTCACGTTTGTTCATGGTTTAATTTGAGAGTAATTTTTGATCTATTGACACGTTAACTCACAAGAATAGAATATTTTTTTACTGAAAAGTCAAATAATCTTGCTTTTAAAACAATTTTGGTTTCCTTAATTTACGAATGTCTTACGTTTCGCCATGCGCCATGTGATTGTGTAAAAATAAATAAATAAATAATAAAAAAGTTTATAAATAAATAAATAAAAAAAAAAATAATATTAAAATGTATAAAGTAAACAGATGATAAAATGTTTAAAATAAATAAATGGTAAAATGTTTTAAATAAATTTTGCGATAGATGGCAGCACAGTATTTTTTTAATCCATAGAATTTTAGATAAAGATTTATCAGGTTTTTAAAACAGGTGGAGAAAAAGAAGAAATTGAAACTGTATTGATGTCTTATTATACAAGAGTACATGAAATATAATAGTTCCCTAAAGTTAAACCTTTGAACTCTTTGATAAACGAAAAAAAAAAAATTTGGTACCATCTTTGCCAATCCATGTCATTTTCTTTACAAAACAAATAACGATTTTGGCATTTTAATCTTGTTTTGAATGCATACGTGTGAATTTTTTTAAAACATTCACATTTAAAATATTAAAAAGACATACAAATTTTTTTTTTTAAAAAAGTCCTGATTAAACGATAATAAACCGTATAATAGGATAATTTTTTTCTTATTTTCAGGTCACACGCGCCCCCTGGGTAAGCAGCTTAAATATAGAAATATCATTAATGGATCTGATTGAAAGTTTGAAAAAACTTCCACTGGAAATAAAAAAACCTATTTTAGAAACATTTATCCTTGAATTATATATCGAATTTCATAGCTGCTAATATATTTTTAGGAATAATACAGTAAATTTTTTTTTATCTGTCATTAGACTTCGTTAGTATGTAATTAAAAAGTATGTAATTAAAAAAAAAAAAAACAACTATTTAAATTATATATCTCCTTCTTTATAAAATTTGTAATTTTAGAATTAAAAGAGAAGACGTTTATCATCTCTAGATTCCTGAATGTGATTAGTTTTTTATATCATTTGTTAGCCAGAAATTTTTGAAATATTAAAAAAGTTATATTCTAATAGATAAAGTAAAATAGTGGTACCTTGGTATATTTCTTTAATCTATTCCAGATCCTTGAACTTATACCAAACTAGTAGAACCCGGCATACGTTGTCCTGCCAATATAAAAAATTGTAGAAAATTACGGGGAAAACATTCATACAGGAATACATTATGGGGGAATATTCCCCATGTTCCAATATTTGTGTATACTCATTTTCATGGATATCGTTTGAACGGTATATAAGTCGAAATGCTGCAGCACCCACTGGTGGCAAGTGACAATAAAGTGGATAGCGCGAACCTATTTTCCATACTCGAATGCATATTTTGACCAATTTTCATAGCAATTGGTTGAATGATATAGAAATTGGTATACTGCTGCGCCATCAGGTGGTGATTTACATCAAAGGGGATAGCATAAAAACCTTCTCCATGTTCTATTAAACACACACAAATTTTTTTTATCAAAATCGGTAAAGTCGTTTAGGAGGAGTTCAGCGACAAACATATATACAAAAATAATTATGTATATAAATATAGGATGGACTCGAATGAAATGTTAAATCGAATGTAAGTATTCTTAAATAACTTTAATTCATACCAAACAATGCATATAGTTACTCGATTAAAATCTAAATTGAATACATTTCAAAATACATCCTTTTTGGTATAAGTTCAAGAATTCATTCTGTTTGGTGTTAAATCCATCCTCTCTGATATAATTTCTATACAAAACAAATTATTATGAGATATAAGGGGGAAAAATTAATCCCATGCAAAAAAATCCTCTTAATATTTATATTGTGTAAAATAATTTAAGCATTACTAAAATACATAAATACGAAAGCAATTAGGTGAAATACCCACATAAATGGAAATTTACCAAATTTAGTTTTTCCTCTTCTGTCTCCTTTTCTCTAGTTGGACCTGGCGAAGGATTATCATTTTTGAGGTTTACAAAAAAAATCTGCTGCAGATAATTATATTTCTGCGTACTCCTGAGTATGTTTCGCAAATGTGATTTTGTCTGGTCTTTCCAGCTAATGCTATTACTGCTTGTTTGAGCTTTGTGGGGACTGTATGGTCTTTCCAGACGATTACTGCTTGTCTGAGCTTTGCTGGGTCTATTTGGTATTTCTAGATAATGCTATTAATACTTGTTTGAGCTTTGTTGAATCTGTTTAGCCTATCGAGACAATGCTATTACTGCTTATGTGATGTTTGCTGGGTCTGTTTGATCATTCTATCCAATGCTAATATTGCTTGTTTGAGCTTTGCGGGGACTATACGGTCTTTATAGACTAATGCTATTACTGCTCCTTGAGTTTTGCCGGGACTATCTGGTCTTTACAGACAATGCCACTACTGCTTGTTTGAGCTTTGCGGGGACTGCATGGTTTTTACAGATAATGCTATTATTACTTGTTAGAGCTTTGTTGAATCTGTTTCACTTATCCAGACAATGCTATTGCTGCTTTGTTTGAATTTTGCTGAGCTTGTTTGATCTTTCAGGCCAATGCTAATACTGCTTGTTTGAGTATTGCCGGGACAGTACGATCTTTTCACACAAGCTATTATAGCTTGTAGAATTTTGCTGGGTCTGTTCAGTCTTTCCAAACAGTACTATTGCTGCTTGTTTGAGCTTCACTGGGTGTATTTGGTATTTATAGACAATGCTATTACTGCTTGTTCGAATTTTTCTGGCGTGGTATTTCTTAACAAAGTTTTCGATTTTCATCCTTTGCAAAGACTGTGACAGCCCTGAGTTTTATTCCACATAAAAGTCGTAAACCAAACAAAATATTTCGCATTTAAACAATACTTATATAAAGTTGGACTTATTTCAAAGCAGACATATACCTTTCAAATTCATCGCACCTCATTCCAATACGTTTAATTCTTCTTTCTATAAAGGTGTAGCATAGTTGAAAAAATATTGAGAAGAAATATATAAATATTTCATAAAATGATTTTCATATTTGAGGTATATTTTAATATTTATATTAAACTTATTTCCAATAATGTTAACTTTTAAGTCGCTAAGTCTTAAAACCATCTAATGAAATGATTCCAAATAACCCAAGAGAAAATATGTAATGTATAATATAATAAATCTCACAAATATGTAAGAGATTTGAAAATGTATATAAGTGATATAATGAATTATATCTCATGTAATATAATTATATATATATATATATATAATATAATATGCAACTGTTGATGAAATAATAAATACGAGTTGTATCAGGTTTCAACAAATGCTCTGATTGTTTTTCTGAATGAAATAAACCTAAAAGTTTATCTGAAAATACTTTTTACTTGTGAAGGCCGAACAGACAATCGTTAATTTTATGAGGTCTCATTATCCATAATACTGAGTATCTGCTGTCAGATTTGAGTGACAGGTTGTTCTCATGAGTACAAAACACTAATTGCATCTAATATAAATATATACAACAATGCACATCTGCTGTCAAATTTGAGTGACATGTTTTTTTATTATGTATGTCGAAAATACTGTATATCTAGAACTTTTTGAATTATTAACCACTCTACTTTTGAGTTGTAACCGTACTTCAGGTGTGTAAGAATTCACCCCCTCCCCCCGCACTTCATTGTTGCTAGTCACCCGTAGCAGACACGAGCTTTCGTTTCTGTATTCTTATATTATTTTTATGTGTCACATCGTCATTTATAATGTGTGCAATAAGAATTTAAAAACAGTATTGAGAATATATTTGAATTGACTGACTACATCTCCTTCTTAATAATAATGTCCCCTTTCTTCGTAACAATGTTCACATTCATCATAACAATACATTTTATTCCTTCATAGCAATTTAAATTTAAGATTTGATACACGAGGATCGGAAATTTAAAGAAGCAAAATTTAGCACAGACGCCAATGGAAACTTATTCTAACTGTCCTGAATTTGTATTTATTTTAGGATCAATTTAGGACACTGCTATTTGTTAGAGTTTTAAGAATACATAGAACCTCGATCAATGTAATGTAAGAGATGTCCTTTTGTACTTATGTATGCTTTATTGTCATTTGAAGCAGCGTGTCTTTATGTTAAATAGGTCACCATCAAAATGGTTGAATGGTAAAGAACCTTCTTTTTTCCACATACATTATACACCAAGAATAGTATTTCATTGAAGAGAGAAAACTTTGCTTATTTAACCAACATATTTATTGGAAAAATTTGTTTTGCGTATAAAGTAATGTCGCCGAAAGCTGGAATACAAGAACAAATATTTTTGTTTAGTTGTAAAATGTAGGTCAAAGGTACATAATTATTCATCTTCTTAAAAATAAATAACAGTTTACACTTTTTTTTTTTTTCGTAAGGATTGTCTTTTCTTAATCAAATAACTGAATATAAATTATTTCATAATATTCATATTAATATTTCATTATACGAATAATTTAATATGTTGTTGTTCTAATGCAGTTGGTAATACAAAGATAGTTAATCATTGTGCCATAAGCAAGGGTTATTCATTTACCACTACCCGGGGCACGTGTAGCTGGAAGATATGCTACAGACGCGAGTGACACTACCCCACAACTCTCTACTATGCTCTTGACTACTACTCGTTACTGAAAATTGCGCTTACAACACCTAAAGGCTCGTTCACACCGAGGCGTGAGGCGTTGAAGCGTGAAACGTTGACCAATCACTAGCCTCACAGCGTTCGCCTGAAACCGGCTGAAATCCACCGCTTCGAGTTGACCAATTTTCAGCTCTTAAATGCTTGCCGCGTCATGTGACTTGGATTGAGCCAATAGCAGATCTGCCATCTAGTAGAAGTAACTGGAAGTTCACTAGACGTAAAGCGATTTCTGACCCTTCGGCGTGAATGGGTCGAAAAGTTTTCTTCCGTGCCGCGTGACGCGTCGCCGCCTCACGCCTCGGTCGGATTGAGTCTTGACAGATTTCGTTCTTTCTAAAGCACTGGTATAGTCTTCTTCAATGACGCAATAGCTTCATGGTAAGCCAAGGCGGTCTGGCGACTGATAGATTCCGAAACATGAGATGATTTATTTTTACGAATTAGGGTTGTCAACCCTGCGCCCAACAGTCCTATTAGACCTAGACCTACGGGTTAATGTGGATTCCGAACCACTACAAACACCTATGGCATTGTCGGGATTCAAACCCGAAATCTGTGGTACCGAGCGCTAGCCATCAGGCTCTACCAGGGATGTTTGTAACGGTTCGGAATTCATTTTAAGCAGTAGGTCTCGGTCTCATATGACTGTAGAGCGTTAAAGAGCCTAATCAGACTTCTCACCCACATCATTCTCAAACTGTAAAGGGTCAACTCAGCTCTAGGCACTGTGATGTTGTGTGGTGTAGAAGCCGCTCTACAATCCTATTAGACCGGGACCTGCTGTTTAGAGTGGATTCGAATCACTACGAACATCCATGGCACCGCCGGAACTCGAACCCTGTGGTATCGAGAGTTAGAGCGCTAGCCACTCTCATCAGGCCCGGATAATATAATATAATACGTATTATAATATAATAACATAATATATTAGTAATATACGAAATATACTAGGTATTCAATATGCGTAAATACTTAGTATTCATCAACATCATCGTTGGGGCAACAGCCCCATGATAGGTGAAAGATGTTTGCCTACTGGCAAATTTCGAGACAGAAGATGTTTTCTTATTACAGGGTAGGGTTGTCGGCCTCTACGCCCAACGCTCTTATAGTCATAATAAACCAGAACCTACGCTTTAAAGTGGGTTCCGAATCACTAGAAACACCCATGTCACCGCCGGGAGACGAACTCGAAGCCTGTGACATCAAGCGCCACAGTGCTAGTCACTCGGCCATCAGGCTCCTATAATACCTAGAATTACATATTACACTGAAGTGACAAAAGTCATGGGATAGCAATATGCAAATTTTCAGATGGCAGTAGCATCGCGTAGAACAGGTATAAATGCGCAGTGCTTTCGCAGAGCTTTCATTTCTGTTCAAGTTATTCATGTGAAGAGGTTTTAACGTGATGATGACCGCACGACGGGAATTAACAGACTTTGAACGCGGAATGTTAGTTGGAGCTAGACGCATGGGTCATGCCATTTCGAAATCGTTAGGGAATTCAACATTCCCAGATCCACTGTGTCAAGAGTGTGCCGAGAGTATGACATTTCAGGCATAACATCCCACCATGGACAGCGCAGTGGTCGACCGCCTGCACTTAACGACCGAGACCGGCGACGTCTGCAAAGAGTCGAAAATTCTAACAGACAAGCAACACTGCGTCAAATAACCGCAGAAATCAATGTGGGACGTACAAGGGACTTGTCTGTTAGAACTGTGCGGAGAAATTTGGCTTTCTTGGGCTATTCCAGCAAAAGACCGACTCGAGTGCCTTTACTGACAGAACGACATCGCTTGCAGCGACTCTCGTGGGCACGTGAGCATATCGGTTGGTCCCTAGATGAATGGAAAACCGTGGCCTGGTCCGATGAGTCACGATTTCAGTTGGTAAGAGCTGATGGTAGGGTTCGAGTGTGGCGCAGACCCCACGAAGCCATGGACCAGCCATTTTTTTATAAATTAAAAGCAAAATTATTTAATTAAAAAATTCATATGTTTCAATTTTTATTTCAATTTTTAATTAAAAATTCGTATGTTTAACGATATTTGGTCAAGAGACCACATGCTCGATGCAAGGGTCCAACTGAACTGTTGGCCCCTGATGCCACGAACTTTGAACAGGGATGCTAGACTTTATTCATCATGATGCTTTGGAACCCGACTCTCGAATTCAACGAGTTAGCAGAAGATCTTCTGCTACAGCGTCTTTAGAAAGAAAATGCTCTTCCATGTAATATGATATCGACAAGTTTCCCCAGGTCTCCTGCCCGATACAAGAGCCGCATAACCGGTTGGCCCCCTGTTGCCAAGACTTTGAACAATGGTGCGTATTGAACATTATTAACACTGAAACTTTAAAAATGAAAAAAAAAAAAGGGAGCCCCTCTTCCCCAGCTGTCGTGGCAAGTTATGAACTCTAAGGTCTATCACCATATTATTTTTATTATTAAATATTAATTTGGAATTTGCGGCAACATGTATCAGTTATATTTTTATTAATGCCTCATCCGAATTACACTTTTACTTAAATAATGATAATTGCAAGATTTATTTCAAACTTAAATTTGTAAATAATAATAAATTCACTTTTATTTGATATTTTGAATTATGAATTTGTTTGTGAATTATTTCATGTGAGTGTGTTTCCTTTTTTAATTATGTAAGTCTCTGAAGGCATGCGAACTTGTAGGTTTAATTTGTGGTATGGGTTATAAGTGTGATGGGTAAAACGGAGTATCCAGTTGTTTCTAGGATCGGTTATTGTTTAATTTTAGGTTTTAAAAAATGACAACACCACACCAGTCACCTCAGAGAAAAAAAAGAAAAACAAGACTTTTAGTCGACTCTTCGCAAAACTCTCTCTTTCTTCTTCACCAAAAAACTCCTTTTATGACAATCCGTTTAGAAGCAGAGGGGGAGGGGGAGGGTCAGCTTCCCTCACTTTTAATTGAGTAGACATTTCTCAGCTCATGGTCTATCACCCATCACGATGAAACAACTCATGGTCTAGTCCATATTAAATCTGTAGTTGTTTCGACTTGCGAAGGTGGCACAGGCATTCGCTACTTCTATTACACATGATACCGAATATCTGCTATCAAATTTGAGTGACAGATTCTTCTCATTAGTACAAAACACTCATTGTATTTAATATAACTACCCACAATACTGCTTGTCTGCTAATACTGCTTGTTTGCTTGTCGTCTAATTTGAATGACGGATTGTTATTATGCATTTGGCAAAAGGATATTCATTCTTCTCTCCTGGTAATGAATTGCCCGAACTCTTCTCGTGAGAAAAAATGCTACAATATTAATATTTCATTAATAGTACAAGTATAGAATACCGCGAATATAAATAGTATACTCCGACTAAGTAATATTAATATTTACTGAATATTTTATTATTTAAATTATTAATTTCAAATAATACATATAATAACTAATTACCAAAACCCTTTGTTTTGTTATTGAAATTTTCTTCATTTTTTTTTCTTATGTTTTTAAAAATTTAGCACATATCAACAAGATAGTCTTACGGTTTCCTACGAGAAGAAATTAATTTTAGCTGGCTGTTTTTATAAATTAAAAGTAAATTTAAAAAAATACTTTTTTTCTCGCATGTGTAATAATACTTAATACTTTAAACTTGATAAGGAACTTTTACTAAAAAAAAAACCTTTTTATCCCTTTTTAGTACACCAAGTTCGTGATCTAGCAAAAAAAAAAAAAAAAAAAAAAAAAAAACCCCGAATATATTATCTTCCATAAACCTAAGCATTCTAGATTATGATCACGTTAATATTAAAGGTTAAGAACCTTCAGACAATCTTTCAGGAATAGCTCAGAATAGAAGAAGGACAGTAAATAAAAAGTTTACTAGAAGGACAATGACCTCCTCCTTAACTCTCGATTAACGATGAAAAAGAATCGATTTGTAGCGCTGCTGTATATCGTTTTATCGTTTATAGGAAAGCTGTCTCCAGTTTTTCAGCACATAAATGCTGTCATGGTTCAATCCTTTCAATCAATGAACTGCCAAATGAGTTCCGAGATTTAAATAGGACAGTAAAATCTTTGTTGTTAAATGTAAATAAACTTTTAGTAGTTCGAAATGTGATTTTCGAGGAAGCAGAGATTGATTTGCTTAAGAATAAATGTAGAATTTCAAAGAAATAAACAGGACATATTCCAAGAAACCCTGATATTAGCAAAAAAATAAAATTAATTTAATGTGATTAAAGATAAATTCGTTCATTATATTGAGATAAAAGATTTCAACTAGTAAATTTAATTTTCAGATGATTAATATATTTATTGTTTTACTAAATGTTGTTCTAGTGCAGCTGGCAATAGAGAAACAGTTCATTTTTATACCCCAAGCAAGGGCTGCACCATTCTGTAACTCATTTAGCACTACCCAGGGGACACGTGTAGGTTTGAAGATTTGCTACGAACGTGAATAACACTACCCCCACAACGTTCTACGATCCTATTACACCATGATCTACGGCTTAAAGTGGTTTCCAAACCACTTCAAACACCCATGGCACCACCGGGACTCGAATCTAGTGGTACAGAGCGCCACAGCACTAGATACTCGGCCATCAGGCCCACAATAGAAAAATTTTTCTCACATATTTACCAACACTTATTTTAAACTTGTTAAGGAAAACACATTTTTTTTATTATTTTTATATTACATCAAGTTCGTGTTCTAGCAAAAAAAAAAAAAAAAAAAAAAAAAAAAAAATTAACCGAATATATTATCTTCCATAAACCTAAGCATTCTAGATTATGATCACGTTAATATTAAAGGTTAAGAACCTTCAGACAATCTTTCAGGAATAGCTTAGAATAGAAGAAGGACAGTAAATAAAAGTTTACTAGCAGGACAATGACCTCCTTCTTAACTCTCGATTAACGATGAAAAAGAATCGATTTGTAGCGCTGTGTATCGTTTTATCGTTTATAGGAAAGCTGTCTCCAGTTTTTAGACGGACACTGAGCACATAAATGATGTCATGGTTCAATCCTTTCAATAAATGAACAGCCAAGTGAGTTCCGTGATTTAAAAAGGACAATATAATCGTTGTTGTTAAATGTAAATAAACTTTTAGTAGTTTACAATGTATTTTTCAAGGAAGCTGAGATTGATTTGCTTAAGAATAAATGTAGAATTTCAAGAAATAAACAGGACATGTTCCAAGAAATTCCTCATATAAGCAATAATAATATTCATTTATAGAGATGGACGATTCATTTATAATGATAAATTCATTCGTTACGTTATTAAGTTCGTTACGTTAGAGAGAGATAAAAGTTTTCAACTAGTAAATCTAATTAGATTAGTTGATTTCATTTTATTTCAGGTGATTCATACATATTTATTACTTTTTATAAATGTCTTCTTTGATGATTTCTTTACTTTTATATTAAACTTAAGTTCTAATCACTAGTTTTCAAAAAGCATAAAAAATAATATTTTAACAAAGTTGAGGAAATAATAAATTTTATTATAGCAATGCTTTTTCTTTAAATAATTAAAAATGATTAAGAATCTGTCTGTTAATCATATTTGTTAGTTATATATTAAAATTCTTCAATCAGGGCAATGTTAGTTTTAAAAGCAAAACAAAACATGTAAAAGTGTTTCAGGGGTTTTGAAAAGAAATTTGAAAATTAAAATAATGATGTTCGACGTTTAGAAATTAGTTTTTTACAAATTACAATTCCTATATAAAGAGAATGATAAGCTCATGTTTGTGAAAATTGCAACACCATGAAGGACTTACGCGAGTGAGCTGAAATTTTCAGGAAATGCAAATTAGCGCATGATATGCAAATGATTAGAATTTCAAATCTATAGCACATGCGTATGCTGAGCAGCGCCCTCTGAACGGCGGATGGATCCGAATAAATAGACGGCTGTAGCGAGGCGTGTATGGTTATCGGTGGTTATCTGCTAGTGGTAAACGTTAGCTCAATCGTTACTTATGCCTCTTCGACGAAAGAGAGCGAGATTTGAACAACTTACAGAGTTTTAACGGGGAGAATCATCGGCCTTCGTGAAGCTGGATTGTCTTATCATGCAGTAGCCGCTCGTGTGCAGCGTAACAGCAGCACAGTGATGCGTCTTTGGACGGACGAGTGTCGGACAACTCTGAAATCCGGGAGTGGACCCCAAAATGTGACGTCAGCTCGCGATGATAGACACCTGGCGCTGACGGACCATACAGCTTCCTCTAGACAATTGGCAGCACAGTGGTCAATAGCTACAGGTGTTTCATTGTGTGCTTCATCAATTCGTAGACGTCTGCTGCAGCGTGGACTGCGCGCAAGGACTCCTTTATACAGGATCCCTCTCACGCTAAACCATCGCCGCCTGCGGCTACAATGGGCCGCTCAGCATAGAGACTGGCGTGCTGATTGGCAGCATGTCGTGTTTTCTGACGAATCCCGCTTTAATTTGTGGTACCATGATGGCCGCATTCGTGTCAGACGCTATGCCGGTGAACGCCACCTTCCGGAATGCATTATCGAACGCCACAGTGGACGAACACCCGAGTTATGGTCTGGGGTGCCATAGCATATCATGGACGATCTCAATTGCTAAGAATTGTGGGCAATCTGAACAGCAACCGGTACATCAGTGAAGTTCTACAGCTCCAAGCTGTTCCCTTCCTTCAAAGCTTGCCAGGCGCTGTACTTAAACAGGACAATGCCCGCCCCTCATATCGCTAGGACTGTTCAATCCTTCTTTGCCAACGGCAGGTACAGCTTCTTCCTTGGCCTGCGTATTCTCCGGATATGTCGCCGATTGAACATGTGTGGGATTTCGTTGGTCGGCGTCTCGCTCGTGATCCTCGTCCTGTTGCTTCTGCAGACGAACTTTGGGTGCGCATACAAACAATATGGAATGTTCTTCCTCAGGCAGACATTCAAAATTTGTTTGACTCCATGCCACGTCGTGTAGCAGCACTTATTGCGGCGCGTGGTGGCTACACAAAATACTGATTCCGATCTCTTGTTATTATTATTTGTTTGTTTGAACATTTAATCATTTATTTGTACCACTACCACTCAACTGTGTATTAAATTTCATTCAATTATGACGATTCCTTCATGATGTTGCAATTTTCACAAACATGAGTTTAGAAATAAAGATAGAAATAATACAAAGATATATACAATAGACATATACAAAGAATGATAGAAATAATTTCATAAATTTAGTATATACGGTTCATTACCATTTTTAAAAATTGTAGTTGTAAGGATCCACCATGCCTTCTCGAAACAAATTACGTAGCTAACATGGAAGAGATACTATGATGAATTAACTGACAATGATCAGTATATGTGTAGGGAGCACGCATGATATTCTTGGAATTATTCGAAGACGAATCTTGTTCCTGCATGATGGTACTCCTACATATTTTAATGTGTATGTCGAAAATAACAATGGACATTACTTATGAGATCACTGATTGCTCGAGTTGGGCCAGTTCTTTTGTCACTACGATTAAGAAATCTTATAAGTTTGGGATTTATTTTTAATGGAAGGTTATGATGAATTTTATGTGCAATGGTGATAATGACTTATTGCAAGACTTTCGTTATTGCAAGAAAGGATTGAAGCATGGTTGAAGTTTTTTTAAATGCATGAAGATTCATGTGATGGGAAATTTGTTAAAGTTCATTTTACCATATATGGTAAAGGCAGGACTCATTAAAAAGTTTATTATATCGTATTTGGTCTGCCTTCAATTCATTTTTTATCCAGAAGCACTTAAACACCACATTTTGGGCGCAAAATCTGTTGTAAAAAAGTTAATATATAACACCCTTTACAATTTGACTAAATGTATTTTAGGTCTTTTAGTTTCTAACATTAATAGTGTTCATTAACAGCTAATTTATGACCTTATTATGGGCAACCAATTTAAGTATGGAAAAACTGTTTAATTATTAATTTATACTACAAACTGCCTCTTAAAAAGCTTGGTTATTTATTACTGAAGAGTTTTTTAATTTTCCAGTAAGAAATTTTCCTTTAATATAATAAAAAAAATATTATTCTATTACGAAATATTTACGTTTTAAGGTTAAAAATGTTCAAATCGACAGCTCCTTCGTCGAATCGATTTTTAAAAATCGCATACAAATGTAATAAATAACGATATATGAAACAAACCTAATGTAAAACTACTAAATAAGCTCTTCTCTTAGCACCGTCTTCCCTTTTATTCCAATTCCATACTATAAAGTAACATTAAAAAAAAAAGAAGATACAATTATTTAGTTTTAAAAACCATTATAACTTTTAAAGGGAGAAAATAATAATTTTTTTCCTCATTAGCGTACCTAACGATCGCTATTATTTGCGCTCAAAAGAACAGGATGCAGTTCCGCTAGTCCGAATATAACTAGACGAATCAATATTTGGCGAGGGAAACTGCTTTTTTCCCAGAACTACGCCGCGATAACGTTTTTTATGAATCAAATCTGATCCGTAAATTTGGCGTCGTTTGAATATGATGTTACCTTTTATTCGCATCTGATTTATTATAAAAGATGTCATCTGATGTGTTAATGATACGTAAATCGATTTACGTTAGGCTAAAAATTTTGCTTGTGAAATTAGAGTAATAAGGCAGTTTAAAAATTGTTAAGGTAAGTATTGGAGGCATTTCTATTTCATTTAAAATCAGTGGACCCTACGGAATATTAGAGTAATAGAAATAATTTAATACAATGCTGTATTAAAAAAATTTAACCCCTGCTTTAGTTACAGTATACGGTGCCTGATGGTCGAGTGACTATGAGCGAGTACCACAGTTTTCGGGTTCGAGTTCCGACGGTGCCATCGATGTTGGCAGTGGTTCGAATACATTTTAAACTGTAGGTCCCAGTCTAATATGACTGTAGACCGATGGACATAGGCTTACAGGCTTACTCCCGTAAAAACAAAATATCCTTTCTCGAAATATGCCATTAGGCAGACGGCCTTGGCCCACCATGGAGCTTTTGCGCCACTGATGATGATGGTGATGATGAGTAGTCACAGTGAGATGTACATATCAGACACAATTCTTCTTTTCAGATAATTCTATTCAGACATATGTAAATAATTACTTGGATTTTTTTTTACCTCCCACTTGTCGATGATTCAGTGCTATGAGGATGGGTTTTAAGTCACATATTAGGAAAAGAGTCATTATATAAACAGTTAACATCGAAGTATTTGTTAAAATTTTCAGGCAATGAGTGGTTTTTCTACTCCATTAGTGACTCTTTTTTACTCAACTCCACCACGCCCGTAGTAGTTCTGCTACTTCATTAATGTTCTTCTACCCATTAGTGGCACTTCTATTCCATTAGTGGTTCTTTTAATTCATTAGTGGCTCTCTTTTCAATAAGTGGTTTAGTTAATTAGTCATTCTACTACTCCATTAATAGATCTTCTACTCCATTACTAGCTCCACTAATAGCTCTTCTACTCCATTACAATTAAGCTGTTCTACTCCATTATTGGCTCTATTACTCCATCAGCTTCTTTGATGCTAGATTAGTGGCTTCATTATTTCTCTCCGGCTTTTTCTTTTCGATTAGTGGGTTCATTAAGGGATCTGTTATTCATTAAATGACTCAATTAATTAGTGGTACTTTTTTCTCCATTAGTAGATCTTCTACTCCATTATTAGCTCCACTATTCCCTTAGTGCTTACTCCATCATTAATGGCTGTTCTTTTATGGCTCTATTACTCCATCAGCTTCTTTGATGCTAGATTAGTGGCTTTATTATTTTTCTGCGGCTTTTTCTTTTCGATTAGTGGTTCTTTTAGTTCATTAATGGCTCTGTTATTCATTAAATGACTTAATTAATTAGTGGTACTTTTTTCTCCATTAGTAGATCTTCTACTCCATTACTAGCTTCACTTACTTCCTTAGTGATTCTGCTATTCCATTAGTGCTCTTCTACTCCGTTCTCCATTAGTGAGTTTGCTTTTCAATTAATGGCTCTTCTACTCTATTAGTTACCACTTCTCCATTAATGAATTTTGAACTGTTGCTTGAAACTGGTTTTTTGCTCAGAACTCTTGCAGCGTTTAATTTTTATGAATCAACTCTGATCCGCGAATTTGGCGTCTTTTGAATAAGATATTCCTACTTTAATGCTCTGTTCTTTTTTATTCCCATCTGATTAATTACAAAAGATGTCATCCTGATATATGAATGGTGCGTAAAAATCGATTTAGGTTAGGCTAAAAATTGTGCTTGTGAAATTAGAGTAATAAGGCAGCTTAGGTTGTTAAGGTTGTGTTGGGGCACTTCCATTTCATTTAATATCAATGTGGCCACATGGTATATTAGAGTAAAGGAATTAATTTATACTACTGTGTCCAAAAGTAAGACCAATTTTCAATTTAAAATTCCCGGGGCTTATAGAATTTCAATTTTTTTTTTCTTCTTTTTTTAGGTTGCTGGCACTGTCCTCGACATCTGTGTGAAATTTCATGTCAAAATATTCATTAGGTTAGAGTTACGCTTGGCTTTGTGAGACGCTAAAAGTGATTCCGGCGATTTTTGAAATGCCTGAATGAATTGAGCAAAGAACTTGCATTCAATTTTGTTTGAGGAAGCCTATAGAAGGCATTCGGTGAGCATTCCTATATCGGAAAGAAATGTCGATTTACAATGAGAGACCTTGCTGATGATGTTGGAATTTGAAAAGGATAGGCTAATTCCATTTTGTTCCTCAAACGCGCCAAATCTTGATTAGTACCAAAACACTGAATGCATCAGCTCCCACTGCATTGATTCTTCGTGACTTTTTCGCCAAAAATGAAACCAACATCGTTCCACAATCACCGTATACACACTGTACGACTTTTGGCTATTACTTAAACTCAAAAGACCACCCGGGAACACCGTTTAGAGTAGATTCGCTTTGAAGGCCATCTCTACCGAAACGTATAAAATGTTGCAGAAGGCATTCGGTGAGCATTCCTATTCCTCTCGTCAGTACGTAGAAGCAAACGGTTGCACTTGTTCAGCTGGCGATTGCACAACATGGTTGCTATGTGATTCAGGAGAAATGGTCTGTAGGCTTCGACACTCTCACCCGAGAGGAAGTACAGCACGACCATGCGCTTCTGTTGAGAAAAAGTTAGTTTACAGTCTCTCACCCCAAGAGGAAATGTATTTAACACAATCCTGCATATTGGTTGGCTTACAGACTCTCACCCGGAGAGGCGGTACATTCCGCCCGTACTTGAGTATCGGTATTCGTTTTAGAAGGGTAAGCCTTTCACGCATTTGTAATTATACGTCTACAAAGTGTTAAATATTGTGTGTGGTGTTTGTGCGTGTGTCAATAAAGCTGTGAGTTCTCCAACTTGTGCCTCAAGAATTTCAACCCAATCACAGCCAGTTACAATCTGGTTGTGCAACCTGCAGAGTACAAAACATTTTTTGTTTAGAATATGGAATATTTTAATGAAGGCAATTATAAAATAATTTGTTTTTGATGCTTCACATCACAGTAATTTTTCTTACAAGAAATGGAACACATTTGAGTTCTGAAAATTAAGGTGTTGATGGGGTCTGTTTTTTTGGGCCACATTTGTTGTTTGTCAAAGTACACTTGAAATATCTGATTTGAAAAGCCATAGAGAATGAATACAGAGATAAACATAGATGTGAAAATTAATACTTCGTTCGACGTTTACTGCCTTGTATCAGAAGCACAGAGTAAAAACATTAGGTTTCCAAGCATCACAATTTCATTTGCTTATTTTTTCATTTTAAGCATGATAGAAGAAAAAAAAAAACTACACAAATATTTACTCAAAATACAATGTGATTATAATTAAAGACCCACTTTCAAAATGCTGTAAAACAAGTAAAATAAAAAAAAAATTTAAAGTCAATTCCTACTTTATTTCACTCTATTGCAGAAAGTCCTTTTATAAATAATTTTCATTCATTTTTTTAAGTTTATCTGGCTCCATCTATTAGTAGACATATGCAACTTAAATCTAAAAAAAAAAAATTAATTAGTTAAGTTTAATTACTGAATTAATATTTGAAAAAACTGTATTAACATCCAGTGTCATCCACCACAAGTTAAAAAAAAAAAATGTATTTGAAGTTGAGTGGATGAATAAAAAGTATTTTATGAACGATTGAAAATTTGAACACGATATATATAGGGAGAATGTGAGTTAATAGAAGGAATTGAAAAAGAGCCACTCGTCACAATGAGTTCAAATTTGAACTGAAGATACTTGGAAGAACGAGAAACGGTATGGCATCAAAAAAAGTTCTAACGATTTTTCCCATCCAATTTGGTTTGACCTTTCCCTTCGTGGATGGGCTTTCCACTAACAGTGTCACAACTGTTGAATGACTTGAAGTAATTTTTTCCGTCAAAAACCGAAACAATCAAGCATATCGAACACTACAGTTGATTTAATGTGCAACCCATGCCAAATACGTTGTCATTTCCATTCCAACTATCACTGGCAGCCTAATTCACTTTATTTATGGCGCTTGCAGCGTCATCTAGTAATACACACTGGAACATTTTTCGATGCCGTACCGTTTCCCGTTCTACCGAGTATCTTCAGTTCAAATTTGAACTCATTGTGACGAGTGGTTCCTTTTTGACAGCATTTTGAAAGTGGGACTTTAATTATATTCACCCTGTTTATAATAACTTGATGTGAAACATGTTGTCCAGGAAAGCAGTTATCCGAAAAAAGCAGAAATTTAACCAGTTTAAATTAGTAAAGCCAAACAAATTAATTAATTAAAAATTAATTATAAATGCACAAAAGAAAATTAAGTGTAGCATAATGAGGGCCCTTTTATCAGTTAATACACACACACACACACACACACACACACATATATATATATATATATATATATATATATATATACAGATTTATTTAATATTCATTATTCAATGTTCAACGAAGTGCATTGTATTCTTATTTTGATAAAAATTCCATACGCATAGAAATCGACGAAATTCAGGTTACCACATTAAGTAACTGATTTAATTTGTTACGAGACATTGAACTTATATGAGGATTATTTTTAAATTTGGATATTTTCTGGTTAGCTAAACGTAAAATGAATTCCAAATCTCCATTATTTACATTTCTTTTCGATTCGTTATTGGAAAAGTTTGACAAAGATATATTTTCTTTTCAAAAAAGATTTAATCATTTTAAGGAATTGTCTAGATATAATCGATTATTGTTTCTGTCGATACAATTATAGAAAAAAATTAAATTTAATAATTTTATTTCAAAAATTCTAAAGATTCTAAGCTGTACTAATTTCAATAAATTTTCGAATAATTTTGGTGATAACGTATACATTTTTTAAAAATCTGATTTTAAGTTCAAATAACACATGACTAGTTGTGTGAGGGGGTTTCCGTACACGTAATAAAAAGTTCAATTTTAGTGTGAAGGTTGGGCAGCCAGATTTTAACTGGATGTGGTTACGTTCAGATAGTGAGGCACAGGTTGGAGAACTTCCAACTTTATTGACTCACGCAAAACACCACAGACATACAATGAGAGACATACAATAGTTAAGACATTTAAAGACAGATAATTATAGATTCGTAGAAGGACTCAACTTCTAAGCCGAAAATCCGAAACACGAATAAGCGCGGGGTGCTCGAAATATACTTCCTCTCCCAGTGAAGTGGCTAATGACCAATTGGCTAGAGCTCTGGCCTTTGGTACCACAGGCTTGAGGTAGGAATCCGGATGGTCGCATGGATGTTTGTTAGTGCTTCAGAATCCCCGTTAAATTTTAGATCCCGGTATAATTAGTGTGCAAAATAATTTGCAAAAAAAAAAATTTACGTACAGAGACAAATCTAACCAATCTCTCGGTGAAAGTCTGTAGGTCAACTAAGCTCCGTGAATGTGATAAATATATTTTCTTTCAGGATGAGAGACTATAAACTGAACGTTTCTCAGCGGGAGCGCAGGTTGCGCAGTACTTCCTCTCGTGTAAGATTTGGTTTGGTTAGTCGCTCTACGGTCATTTTATACACATTTTAGGCTAATTAGACCTTGAACTACAGTTTAACGTGGATTAAATCCACTCAAACATCCATGCCCTCCAGGATTCGAATCGTAAGTCTGGTACCAAAGGCCAGAGTGCTAGCCGATTGGCCATCAGGCCACTCTCGTGTGATAGTCTAGAGGCTGAGTGAGCATTTCTGCTGAACGGCAAAGGGGGGTAATTTTCTGTAGCTGTGCCTGTCAGGGGAACCTAAGACCAACGATTATATTAACAAAAAATAATGATGATAATGATCGCCATGTCTAAAAACACATTAAAGTTAAGGCATTATTTAAGTGAATAACATTTTTGTTAATTCTCAGCTCAACCTGACAACATCTTCTTCTACTTGAACAGTTGTTTCGAAAGGCCCAAAAATTAATTAAAAAGATAATTCATAAAAAAAAGGAAAATAAACAATTTTAAATTGTAAATAATTTAAAATTGTAATTTTTTAATTATGTATTTTAATGTATTTATAATGTATAATTATGCACTTTAATGTAAATTAAAAAACGATTCCAATACAATTTAATTTTTCAATTCAATTTCAATACAATTTTCAATACCCTACAATATTTTCAATTCAATTTCAATATGATACAATAATTTCAATACAATTTTATATTATTTTGTATGTATTTTAATGTATATTTATTACCGTATTAAAATATTTAAACTTACAGATTAAAATTTTTTTACCTATCCAATACGTTTGAAGTTTTAAAATCTTAAAATAAATCACAAACAATACAGTTAAACAAAACCCATACAAAAAGCCAGAATGTTATATTCAAAAACAAATTATTCATTTATCGAGATAAAAAATAAATACAAAAAAAAATATTAGTAAAAAGCAATTAATCGAAAAAAAATTTCAAAAATTTAAAATAGTAATACATTTTTTATAAAAGTAAGTTCCTTTTAATGGAAGACAGATTACAAAAAAAATTGTAATTAAAAATATTTGTAGTTTCCATTCCTTTAGAATGATATTTTTGTTGCTTCTACTTTTATAATGAAAAGATTAAAGCAATTCATCGATACATAAATATATAATCGATGATGAAACACATTTATTTTGTAAAAAAATAATTTGTTTCTTCAAAAGAAATTCAACCGAATCTCCATTATTTAAAAGGATAATTAATTCTGAAAGTTAATGTACGCAAAAAAAAAAGAATACATAAAAAAATGTTTTTTCGACTTCCGGGTCTTTAAATAAAATATTTTATTCAATGTGTCAAAATAAAAAGTCCAATGAAATAAAATCTCTTATTTTTATAAAAAGCTTTTATGTGTTTGCTTGAAATATTTTAACGAATTTGAAACAAATCTAATCATTTTAATCTAATGCTTTTTTAAAAGTAGTCTTAAAGGAAAAGTAGTTTCAGTGAATATTTCCGTCTTTTTTCTTATTATGTCATACATTTTAAATAAATGTAAAGATTAAAGTAAAGAGGCTTTTTATATTAGAGTAAAATCAATTCAGAAAGATAAAAATGCTGTTTTCTAATGCCAAGCATCTTGACCGGACGGTATTTGACACTGAAATGATAGGTACGTAGCAAATTCAATGTAACCCAGGGTGTGTTGCGGTGGGATTGCTACACTGTAAGTGCATTTTTTCATCCCCATTTTGAATGCATATCTCTAAGGGTGGTATTTGGGGATTCATATTCTCCCTAACCCCATTTAGCACAATATTATTGCAAATAAATTCTAGAAGGCATTTCCACTCACAGATTTATCGAGTCCAGTCTAAGCAAAGACATGAAAAGTTTCGATTTAGGTTTGGAGGGAGTACAGAGTCGAGTGTTTTGAAGGAGTTGGTCAGGTGTTGAGTGTTTTTGGAAAGAGTGAGTAAGAGTCGAGTGTTTTGGAAAGAATTGGAACTGGGGATTGAGCATATTGGAAAGAATCGGAATCGAGTGTTTTGGGGAAGAGCGGAAATCAAGAGTCGAGTGTTTCGGGAAGAGTGGAAATCAAGAGTCGAGTGTTTTAGAAAGAGTCGGAGTCATGATATACTAAATCATTCCAAATATTTTCCCCGACTTCTTTAATATTTTCAAAATATTCACTCGTTCTGTTAGACGTGATTCCGGATAACCGCGGTGCTGGATTTCAAAACAAGCTATGGCTGGGAGTACGCTTTATTAGATATCGTTGATATCAAATAAACGCAATGCGAATCATTCTTTTGTACTCTGCAGCTCCATAAACTACATGCATATCCACTAGTTCCGTGTTCGTATGAATTAACTCATCATGCTATAAATATAAATGTGCGAAACGAAGATTGAGAAAATGTAATAATAATAATTTTTTTTCAGTCAAGATACCCAGAATTTTCAACTTTTTCCTGGAAGCAATTCAGCAATCTCCGGTTCTTTATTTATAATAAGAAAGCATTTCAGTATATTATATATCCATGATTTGATCTGAGAATCAAAGCTATTTTTCTAGTACAAGCCACCTCAAACGTACTCTTAATTTAAGGATGATTAGGTAATTCCACAATGAAACATATAAGAAAATTGTAAGCATTACTTTCATTAACGTTCAAACCATTAAGGATGTGTTTTATTTAGGGATAAGGAGAATTGTTCTTCTTCACACCAAACTCATCAGTCAGGGATGATGAATGATAATGATGCGAACTTAATAGCAGAAACAAGTTACTTCCGAAAGAGGAGCCACGATTTCACAAGCCATTACTCAAGGAGATAATTTGAAGTGAGTTCTCTTCTTGTTGTGCTACAAACATTAGTATTGATCCCTTAATCACTTAACTTTACTATTCATGTTTTCTTCTAAAGATGAGAAGTCTAGTAACAGTAAACCAGAATTCTAGCATTGTCATGAGTGTTTGTTAGTGGTATGGAATCCACGTTAAACTGTAGGTCCTGGTCTGATTAGCCTAAAGGGTGCAGAAAAATGATTCTAGAGAGACATTATATATATATATATATATATATATACATACATACCATATATATATATATATAATTTTATTATTCATGTTATTCTCTAAAGATAGAAATTTTAGCAACATTAAAGCACTTATTATATATTTATTCCAATTTTAAAACGAATGCAGGTACAAAAAATTTTCCGCTTACTTGTAGATTTAAATTACAACTGGTTCTTATTGATAATCTTGTTATGCTGTTAATCATCCCATCTACACTAAGCAACATCTACACTAAGTCCATGAAACGTGTGTTATCATGGAAGGAGGGAAGGCATCTTCTGTTGTGATGGAGCAATCCACATGTAGAAGTCTGACTTGGCACTGTGTTGCTGTAAAGAAAGTAGTGCCTTTCGGGAAGACTTTTAGGGGGAACTATCCCGCTTTTTTTGCGTATCGTATCTTAGTAAACTTATAGAGTTCCCAAGGTAGTCCGATTCACGAGGCAATATTGTGAGCATCCTAAATTCCATCGAATCTCTAAGTTATTTGAAAAGTATCTTCAACAAAGACGCCAGCGGATTGAATCGTTCTGCCGTAATGCTCATCAGCGGAGCAAGCTAGCGCACATGCTCATAGGGTAAAACATTATTACAGATACGCATGCGCAATTTCCTACGAGCATGCGCTAGGGAGAAAATGATAGCTTGCATAATGATACTAACTGCAATGATAATGCAATGTATTGATAATAATTTATACAACGATATTAACTGCAATTATAATAACTATTTGTAATGTGTTATTACAGGCAATGATTAACAACGTAACTTACGTTTACTATGTTCAATGATTAATTACGTAACTTACTACTGTGCCCAAAAAGTAACACCAATTTTCAAATTAAAATTCCCGGGGTTACAGAATTTCAATTTTTTTTCTTTTTTAGGTTGCTGGCACTGTCCTTGACGTCTGTGTGAAATTTGAAGTCGAAATATTTATTAGTGTTTCAGTTACGCTTGGCTTTGTGAGACTCTAAAAATGAATCCGGCGATTATTGAAATGCCTGAATTAATTGAGAAAAGAACTTGAAGTAAATTTTGTTTGCGGAATACTATCCTATCAATACTATCCTTCAATACTACCCTATCCATTCCTATATCTGAAAGAAATGTTTAGAAGTGGTATAAACAGTTCAAAAGAAGGCAGAGAACTCGTTGAAGACGAATAGCCCATCTGGTCGACCACCAACCTCAAACGACGAAGCTCACGTCCAAAACATTAAAGATTTGGTGCTTGCAAACCGTCGATTTACAATTACAGACCTTGCTGATGATGTTGGAATTTCAAAAGAATCGTTCCATTCCATTTTGGGCCTCAAACGTCAAATCTCGATGGGTACCGAAAACACTGAATGCGCCAGCTCACACTGCATTGATTCTTCGTGACTTTTTCGCTAAAAATGAAACTCATATCGTTCCACAACCACCGTATTCACACTGTGCGACTTCTGGTTATTCCCTAAACTCAAAAGACCACTTCGGGGACAACGTTTCGAGTCGATTGAAGAGATTCAACGTGAATCGCCGTGCGCTTTGAATGTTATCCCTGCCGATGACTTTCCAACACGCATTGAGAATTGGAAAAAACGTTGGCATAAGTGCATTGTATCCGGAGGGGATTACTTTGAAGGCTATGAAATAAATTTGGAAGAATAAATAAAGAGTTTTTGAAAAAAAATTGATCTTACTTTTGGGGCACAGTAGTATATATATATATATATATTGTAATCAAACATTTTGAGTGCTAAAAATAATTTTTGCAATGGAAAAAATGGGTTTAACAAAGAGTCCTTGAAATTTATGTTTCATACGTAATTGCATATATCGAATCGCTTAAAAAATGATACAGTAAACTTTCAGAGAATCGTGCATATGTATCAAAATGGTAAACACATGAATAGTTTAAATTTCTCAAAGAAGGCAAGCAGCAATCTAAGAACATGTAGTAGATTTTTCGCGACCTTCAACTTCTATGACTTACGAATATATCGACGATTTGGGGGTCAAAAATCGTAATATGAGTCTTAGAAAGTTGGCTCGAGGTGAACGTATCTTTTAAGTTCCTTCTACGGATTCTATCTACAGGAAATGCATAATAACAATCGAGGAGCTATGGGTTGACGAGTATTACAAATAAACAAGCCAATATTCTTTGGAATGGACCGTCTAAAACGAGCTTTTTAAATAATAATAATAAAAAAAAAAGGAAAAAGTCTTTGAAAAGTGAAGATGATTCGGAATATTTTTTTCTTTTCGACTGCTGTGGTATTGTGCACCTGAATTTCTCACAGAAGGACATCCGGTGAATATGGAATATTATTTAAGTTACAGGAGGTTTTTGCACAAGAATACTACTGTGTCCAAAAAGTATAACTAATTTTCAATTTAAAATTCCAGGGTGCTTATGGAATTTCAATACTTTTTCTCTTTTTTAGGTTGCTGGCACTGTCCTTAACGTTTGTGTAAAAAATTTCACGTCAAAATAGTCATTAGTGTTTGAGTTACGCTTGGCTTTGTGAGACGCTAAAACTGATTCCGGCAATTTTTGAAATGTCTGAATTAATTGAGCAAAGAACTTGCATTCAATTGCGAAAACCTATAGAAGGCATTCGGTGAGCATTGCTACATCGGAAAGAAATGTCGAATTACAATGAGAGACCTTGCTGATGATGTTGGAATTTGAAAAGGATAGGTTCATTCCATTTTGTTACTCAAACGCGTCAAATCTTGATTGGTACCGAAAACACTGAATGCGCCAGCTCACACCATTGATTCTTCGCTAAAAATGCATTGACTTTTTCGCCAAAAATGAAACCAATATCGTTCCACGACCACCGTATAAACACCGTACGACTTTTGGCTATTACCTAAACTCAAAAGACCACCCCGGGAACACCGTTTTGAGTCGATTGAAGAGATTCAACATGAATCACCGCGCGCTTTGAAGGCCATCTCTACCGATGACTTTTTAGCATGCATTCAGGATTGGAAAAATAAGTTGGCACAAGTGCATTGTGTCCGGAGGGAATTACTTTGAAGGCGAAGAAATAAATTTGGAAGAATAAATAAAGAGTTTTTGAAAAAAAAAAAAAATTGGTCTTACTTTTGGGCGCAGTAGTAATTAAAGAAGAATAAGTAAAACATAGTTAAATAAGACCAAGTTAATATTTATATTAAAAAATAAATTTAATAGTGTTAAATTAGATATGGGAATAAATAATAAATTAGATAACTTAAATAATTTAAATTGTTTAATTTACCAAATAATTTAAATTGTTTTATTTATTTGGAATAACAGGTCTACTGAACAAAAATTTATATGTATTCTTAAATAAATGTTAAAAAATGTTTTTAAATAAAAAAAATATATTAACAGAATATTAAAAAAAAAAAAGAAATTTCACAGAATAAAATATCTAAGATAAAAAAATCTCTGGAATAAAATATTTTTTAACTTTCAGTAGTTAAACTACAGTATATTAATAAATATATGTGAAAAAGAAATCTTTAAAATTTTTATAAAATTATGAGCATAATTTCAAATATAAGAATTTAATAGTTTAAATATAGAAAAAATATTATATCGCTGATATAATAAAAAAGGCATTTTTTATTTTATTTTGCTCAATGAACAACTTGAATTTCATGTATTTCTGAATAAATTCCTATAGCTATCAACAACTATCCGCTGTTGATCTGAATAATCTCACATCAACAGTTTTATTTTTGTGCTGTTTCAAAACAATTATATATCTGGAGTCAGTTGACAAATAGTTAATAAAATTTTGAGAGCATTAAGACGTCGCTTGAAATTTTTTTAAAAAAATATTTCTACTTCCCTTAAAAACAGCCTTTCACTTTAACAGATGATAAAAATATTTTTTCCAAAGAACGCATTGACTCAGATATGAAAAACAGTCCGTCTGGTACTTGGTTCTGATTCATTATTCACAGACGTCTTTCTTGAACAAAGAGGAGTCAGATGTCTGGTGGAGGAAACACTCTCGCATCGATTTTTGAGATCTCATTTTAGTGTAAACAGTTAAAACACTGCTGTGAAAATGCACATTTGAAAATATTTTAAAAGCATCTATTGTAGTGACAAAGTTTTAGTTATAATAATTATACATGCATATAATAATTAAATAAAAGAAATTTAATTTTGAGTATCAAAAGACAAAATAATAATATATTCATTAGCTTCATTTCCATCATATTAATACTTGTTAAATATGTGGCTTTTTATAATTGTGAATGTTATCATAAAGTAATATGTAACATATCAACAATGATGTTATTTAACATATCAATGAACTTGAATGGTCGAGTGGCTAGCGCTCTGGCCCTCGGTACCACAGGGTTCGAGTCCCGGCGATGCCATGGATGTTTGTAGTGGTTCGGAATCCATTTTTAAGGCGCAGGTCCAGGTCTCATATGACTGTAAGAACGTCACGAAGCAAAAAGTCAGACTTCTACCTAAGGGTGCTCCATCACAACAGAAGCTGTCCCTTTCCATTCCATCCATGAGTAGATCACTCATGGATGTCTGTCCCGCACTGCAAGACATTGAGGATTAGTCACAACAACAACAATCTACTACTACTACACCACACCCCATAACTGTGCCTAAAGCTGAGTTGCCCTACATAATTTGGAAATGATATGGGTGAAATGTCTGATTGGGCTCTGTACGCAGAAATGGTGCTTAAAATAGATTCCTAACCAGTACAAACATCCATGGCAACGCCGGGAGTTCGAACCCAAAACATGTGGTAACGCGCGCCAGATCGCTATCTTCTTGGCCATCAGGCCCCAAATATACACAATCTTATTTGACAGCAGATGAAAATATTCACCCTATAATTTATTATAAAATCATTAAATATACATAATTATTTATAGGGCCCTGATGGTTGAGTGTCTGGTGTTCGATGTTACAGGTTTCGCGTTTGAGTTCCTGCAGTGCCTGGTTATTTGTAGTGGTTGAAAGTCCACTTTAAACTGTAGGTCATGGTCTAATATGACTGTAGAACTTTGGGCTTAGGACTGACAGCCCAACCCCGTAAAAAGAAAAATATCTCATGTTTTGAAATTTGCCAGTAGGTAGACGGCTTTGGCCCGTCTTGGGGCTGTTGCGCCATTGAAAAAGAAGAATTATTTTGATCATGAGTTTTAAACACAAATTACCATGGCTCATTTGAGCATAGCAGAGAATCGAAATGAGGGTTCAATAGTAACGTACGTAATCTCGTATTTGAATTCTATCGAAGCACCTATCGTAATGGCATATTATATAGTTGATAAAATGTATATTATTTTAATTTTTTTTTTACTCAATGAATAACTCGAATTTCATGAATTTCTGAATAAATTACTATACATTTCTACAACTATCCATTGTTGATCTAAATAACCTCACATCAACAGTTTTATTTTTCTGCTGTTGCATTTGTCTGGAATCAGTTGACAAATGGGTAATAAAATTTTATGCATATTATTATAAAGTTAATAAATATACATAATTATGTACAGAACTATGATGGCCGAGTATCTGGCGCTCGGTGCAACATGTTTCGGGTGCGAGTCTTGGCAGTGCCATTAATGTTTCTTGTGGTTCGAAATCCACTTTTTAAACCTTAGATCCCAGTCTAATATGACTGTAAAATGTTGGGCTTAGGGTGGCAGCCCTACTCGGTAAAAAGAAAACATTTCATGTTTCGGAATCTGCCAGTGGGCAGACGGCCATGGCCCACCATGGGGTTGTTGAGCTAATAAAAAAGAAAAAAATTTGCATCATTAGTTTTAAAAATGCAAATTACCATGGTTAATTTGAGCATGACAGAGAATCAAATGAGTATTCAATAGTAACGTACGTGTAAGGAGGTCTCGTATTCGAATCCTATTTCAGCAACTGTCGTAATGGCACATTATATCGCTGATATAATGTGCACTATTTTATTTTATTTTACTCAATGAATAACTCAAATTTCAGGAATTGCTGAATAAATTACTATGCATTTCACCAACTATCCATTGTTGATCTCAATAACCTCACATCAGCAGTTTTATTTTTCTGCTGTGGCAAAACTCTCTGGACTCAGTTGGCAAATGGTTAATAAAATTTTGAAAACATTAAGACATTGCCTGAAATTTTTTAAAGAAAAATTCCTCCTTCCCTCACCAAAAGCCTTTCACTTTAACAGATGATAAAAATATTTTCTTCCAAACATCCCAGAACGCATTGACCCGAATATTAAAAAATAGTGCGTCTGGTACTTAGTTCCGATTTATTATTCACAGACATCTTTCTTGAACAAGGCGGAGTCAGATGTCTGGTGTATTAAACACACTCGCATCGATTTTGAGATCTTAGCTTTGTAAAACATCAACAGACTGCAGTGAAAATGCACATTTGACGTATTTTTAAACATGATGATAAAGTTTGGTGGTAGAGTTTTGAGGATAATGTTTTAAATATTCACAATTATGCATGCATTATGTAATGATAATATTTAGAAAAAAACTTTTTATTGAATACCAAAAGACAAGATAGGAATCCATTCATTGGCTTCATATTGTAATGTCTCGACCAATACTAGATCTACAACGGTTTCAAAAAAAGGGCCTTTTTAGATTCATGGAAACACAGTAAATTTTATTTACAAACATTATATATATATATATATATATATACAGAACTATATTTTCAAAAAAATGGAAATTCAGGAAATAAAGTAGATGCATAAGTTCAGTTCACTCCAAGATCGGAGATTTTCAGAGTTCTCGAGTCTACGATGAATCTAATTGCCTAACCTGCGGCAGACTTTAATTATCACACGGCATGATAAAAGAAACCACAAGGGGCTCTCTTTGAAAACAGGTGGGAGATTCCGGCCTATTCAGAGGAAAAAAAGGCAGACTAGAAGCAGAACTCTCTCTTTCTTCCCCAAAAATCTTTTTTTAAGACCATCCATCAAGAGGAAGGGGGATCAGCTTCCTTCTCTTCTCATTGAGTAGACATTTCTCAACTCGTGGTCTATCCCTAATCACGATGGAACAACTCATGGTATATCATTTGGTTCATATTCAATCTGTAGTTGTTCAAACGACTTGGTGAAGGTCGCATAGACATTCGCTAATTTCCTGAGTCTCATTATACAAGATGCCGAATATTTGCTATCAGATTTGAGTGACAGGTTGTTCTCATGAGTACAAAACACTAATTGCATGTAATAACCCACATTAACATTCGTCTGCTGTCAAATTTGAGTAATGGGTTTATTATATATTTGCCAAATAAAATACATTCCTCTCTCTTGAGAATGTTACGCCAAAACTTTTCTCGGGAGAAAAAAAATGCTATAATTTAAAGACTTGTTAAATATGTGGCTTTTTATAATTGTAAAATTATTAAGTAATATGTAACACATGAACAATCATGATTATGTTTAAGTGTATAAAGTCCATATTTGATAACAGAGGAAAAATATTCACTCCATAAATTATTATAAAATTATTAAACATACATAGAAAATGATGCACAAAAAGAGGAATTTTTTTAAACTTAATTGTTGTATCCCTAACTCTTTTTAGCTACTTGTTAGTGTAGTTATTAAATTTTTACTCTTTATCCCCTTTTGGTAAAACAAAAGGCTGCCAAATCCGAGTCAATTATTTTCTTGAAAACTCTTTTTTCTCTTCTGAAAATCACACTTTTAGTGTGGGGTTTGCAGGATCACTCCCTTTTCTGTTGATCAATGAAGGATATTTTCTCAGCAAATATGTTTTTGATTGTCGTAGCTGCCAAAAGTAAATTTCAGCGGTTATGGGTGGATTATCACGTAATAGCTCATAATGAAAAGTTCTCTTCCTACATCCACAAGAATCTCTTTTAGATGCAGACCCCTTCAATGCTATAGGATAGAATTTGAATGATGATTAAACCTCTGTCTTTTATGTTATTATCGCTTGTATCCATGGATTGTAGAACATTTTTCTTTTATTTCCAATGGCAAATTATGAACGGTTACAAAAAAAAGAACAATGAAAAAAAAAAAAAAACATACAACAACAGCAAAAATAATACAACAAAACATGCTGAAACGGAGTTCATTAATCTAACAATAATGCCAAGTTGCAGATCTTTTAGCCACAAAAAGTTTTACCAGGTGCACCACGGGGAAGTAGATCTTCTGCGCACCCTGGATTGGCCAAGATAACAAAGACATTTAATTTCGAGAGGAATTTTAGGTTAGCTGCCCTGCATTTCTGTGTGGTGGGAGGAGAAAACGCAGAAAACTTCCAATGATAATTTTTAGTGCCTATACGGCAATCTTTTACTACCTGTTACGATTGCCAGTAAGTTACTCTGTTTCTGTTGTTGTGACTAATCCTCAGTGTCCTGCAGGGCGGGGGACTAGTATGAGTACTGATCATGGATGGAGGGAAAAGGGGCAGCTTCTGTTGATGAAGGTAGAAGTCTGACTTGGCTCCATGTCGCTGGAAAGGAGAGCTTTGTGCTGGGATGGCTTTGAAAGGGGAACTGCCTCTCATTTGAGTTTCGTAAGAGGGAAGACCGGGAAAATTTCCACCAGGGAGTCCGCTCACGAGGAAAGATGCTCAACGTCCCAAAGCGCCATCGAGTATCCTGAACAGTGTCTACAACAAAGCAGCCAGCGGATTGAACCTCAACCCTAATGCTCCTCAGCGGCGCACTTTGCCACTGAACGAAAGGAACGACTGGAACAAGATTCGAACCATATGTTGCATATGGAGCCATATTACCAAGATACCAGTAGTCCGACTTATGGTACAATGATAACGTGCAGGAGGACTCAGGTTTGAATTTTATGGCAGAGTACATTGCAGTCACTGAATTCAGAAACCAGGAAGAATCAACGGGGATTGAGCACTGTATGTAAAGCGATCCATCCCACGCTGCCGGACACTGATGATTACTCACAACAGTTATTTTAAACTAATGTATAATTATTTTTATAAAAATTTTCTTTTCTAATGCAGCTGGCAAACACTTAGACAGCTTGGTCTTTGATGCCTTAAGGCAAGAGCTGCACAGACGTTACTCACTTTGCATTGCCCAGGGGCTCGTGTAACTTGAAGATAAGCCACGGACGCGGGTAACAATGTCCCCGCAGCGCTCTACGATCCTATGAGACCGAGACCACGGTTTAAAGTGGATTCCGAACCACTACACACAACCATGGCACCACCGGGACTCGAACCTTGGTACCGAGAGACAGAGCGCTAGCCACTCGGCCATTCAGGCCCATTTTTATAAAAATTAAATTTACAAATCCTTATTACAGAATTACTGATGTCAAAAGAATACAAATTCTCTTTATTTATTGTGTTCTTTCAATTCGTTTGACGAGCAACATGACGGATTATGTAATACGTATTTATATATTCTTCTAGCATCATTTTAATTGAGATGATGGCGAATTCAAGAGCTGCAGATGTTCTATTGATGATTATATTCTCTGATGATAATTTGTGAAATTCATTCTCCAAGTTTATCGTTTATATTTTTCAACCTGGTTTAAATATGGGTAAAATATTTGTTTGATTGAAATAAAACTGTGTGTTAAAAATTTTTTTTTATTTGATTAATAATTTTTTTCCCAATGCAACTGGCAAATACTTAGACATGGACGTCTTGGATGCCTTAAGGCAAGAGCTGCACAGACGTTACTCACTTTGCATTACCCAGGAGGCTCGTGTAATTTGAAGATAAGCCACGGACGCGGAGTAACAATGCCCCCGCAACGCTCTACGATCCTATTAGACCGGGACCTACGATTTAAAGTTGTTTCCGAACCACTACACACAACCATGGGACCGCCGGGACTCGAACCCGAAACCTATGGGACCGCCGGGACTCGAACCCGAAACCTGTGGGACCGAGCGCCAGGGCGCTAGCCACTCGGCCATTCAGGCCCTGTTTGATTAATATGCATTTAATTATATAGAGTTTTATTCAATTAAAATAAATTATACGTTTTATTTGATTAAATTAAACTTTTTTTTTATGTATTTTTTATTTTATTTTTTATATATAATTGTATTTATATATATATATATATATATATATATATATATTCACAACAATCAAGAAATTTGCGCTTATAGCTGCCTGCATTTTTTTTATTTATTTTTAAAATTATAACATAAAATGATATTTTTTCATTTTCATTCTATCCATTATTTTTTTATTTTTTGAGTATTGAAAATCACAGACATTATAGTTCTGATATTAATCATATAAAAACCAATAAAAATATAGTTTTATTTTAATCAAATAAATAAGTTTATTTTAATCAATTAAAACAAAAACATATAAAATGTTATTTTATTTTAATAAAATAAAATTTATATTAATTTGTTTTTTAATCAAATAAAAACTATAATTTATATTTATGAAATAAAAAAAACCCAAATATTTAAAAATTCAGCTTAATTTTGATCAAATAAAATTTATATTAATCGGTTTTAATCAAATAAAACTGTAATTTCTATTAATTAAATAAAAAAACAAATGTATAAAAATGTAGTTATGTTTTAATCTAATATAATTTATATCAATTTGTTTTAATCAAATAAAAATTGTTATTTATATTAATAAAAATAAAAAAAAATTGAAAATGCAGCTTAATTTTATTCAAATAAAATTTATATTAATTTGTTTTATTCAAATAAAAACTGGAACTTATATTTAAATTTAAATTAATCAAATAGATGCAAAAATATAAAAATACAGTTTTATTTTAATCCAATAAAATTTATAATTTGTTTTAATCAGATAAAAACTTATTTTTTAATATTTTATTTATAAATATTATTTTGGAAATTTAGTTAAAAATCATATGCTTAATATTCACAAAAAATAAACTAAAATATTTAAAATAATTTAAAAATTCATAAAATATTTAAAAATTCATACTCATTCTAATTTTTCCCACTGAATTTAATATATTTTCATCCGTTTTATACCACAAAATTACAAGAGAATTACATAATTTTTTGAATAAATAAAATTAGTGACTTTGATAGAAAATTAGCAAATAATAAAAAAAAAGTTTCTGATATTGTTAAAAATTTTTAAATTTATGAATAAAGGAAAGAGAAATTAAGAATTAATTTTTATTTATTTTTAAAAAATTTTCTTGTTTAAGTTGTAAAATTTTGTATTCCCATTTTAATATTATTTTCATTTGATTTATAAACTGGGCTATGTATATATATATATATATATATATATACTAGAATGCCGTAATAAAATTATTATTTATATGGTTTTTATTTATTTGATGGCATTTCGATGAATAAGAAAAAATGCTAGCTTATAGTTATTTATAAAATGAATGTTTTTTACAATAATAATATTTTTTCTAGTTATATTTATTTATAATTTTTATAACTATTAGTTTACAATTTATAAATAAAAAGTCAGAATAATACGTTTAATTATTTAAAAGTTAAATGAACATACAGAGAATAAATAGTGGGTATTTAATTTGTACAAATAATTTTTTTTTTTTTTTTTAAATAAAATGAAATACAAATTTCTTTTTTTCACAAAAAACAACAAAAATAAGAAAACCCTGTAAAATTAATATACATAGACACTCATACTATAGAGATATTTCATACAAGTTTTTATGAAAAATTATTTTCTTTTTTTTATGTAATTAAAAATTAATTTTTAAATGAATAATCTTTTATTTTGAAACGCTTACAGATATATTCGAGAATAATTAGTCTTAATTTTGAAATGATTCTATTTTTTTTTTCAACAAGAATTTTCATTCCCCCTGCCACTAATTCCCATTGCCAATATTTTCGATCAGCATTTAACACAGCCAACCTTTCTAATTCAATAACTTATGTCGAAAAGTCGCCAAATATTGCACCCCGCTTAAAAATGGCACTCCTAGCTGGTAAGCAAAGCAACCCGTTCAAAGAAAGAGGAACAGAATTAGATGTTAGCGCCTGTTCTGTGGACTTTTCCTTAGCACACACTACCCACCAAGGATAAACACATTTCATCTCATCAGTGGTGACCTTTTTGTCTCATGTCCCATAGTACAAGACCAGGACCTGGTTCTAGATTTAGCCTCCAAACCCACCAATCAGGTAAGTGTCCGATGTTTTCCGGATTTGGCGACTTTTATTCTGAGAATCTTTAGTTTTGGCCGAATTCCAAACACCTGTAGTGTTTTTTTAGCGGTCATGCACCGAAGCACAGCACATAATAAAACCAATTTACAGTTATAGAAAACTTAAGCAATATTAAATAAAATAATAGATAAATTTTTTATTTATTTACATTTGATTTTAATGAATTAGAATCCTCCTGGATTTTTTGGTGTTGCATGTCCTTCAAATTTTAATGTAAATGACCCAAAAAAATCAAGGCTAATATATTTTGAAATTTAAATTCTTTTTGTGTGGGATTTTATGTTTATTTCTGTTTTAAAAATTAAATAACTTTTAGATTGTTTTCAATATCTAATTATTTTTTGAAATATAAAATTCTATTTCATACCACTTGTTGATTGTACCATGTTAAATTGACTTATGCTAAAGTGTAAATATTAATCCAGATCTATAGAATATATTTTAAAGGATAAAAGATTTCATTTTCTTTAATATAATTTTTCCTTTAAAAAATGAAATTAAAATGAATTCTCCTGATTATGTGGATAATGTTTTTAACAACAAACTTAATAATAATTTTAATAAATGTTTATATGATTTGATTTAATAAATAAATATATTTTTTAAAAATGTTTGATTGATACTTATAAATTGACTATATATATTAAATAAGTGAATTAAAAAGAAATTAAGTTTTGCCTTACTATTCTACAATATTTTACCATTTATATTGCTTTAATATTTTTAACCTATTATATAAAATTAGTCAAAGTGATTTTTAAACGAAAATAATAAGTAAATAAAACAATAAAATAATAAGTAAATAGTTTAATTAATATGTTCAGCCATTTTTCCTTGCACTGTTCATTATTTACAATTTTTAAGTTTGAATCATATACATTTAAAACAAAGAAATTTTTAAATTTTCATCAGATAATTGCAGCTACAGATAATATACAATCTATGTTAATGTACAGTTTAGATTGCTTAATTTTAAGTGCGAGTATTAAGATTTAATGGTTTATTTAAACTTCGTTGATTTTATAGTTAATATACATTCAGATAAGTGTGAATTAAAAAAAGTTATTTATTTCACATTTGTTTACATTTTTGAAATTTTAAATTCTCTTGAAATTACTGTTTCGTTATTTATGGTTTAATTACAGTATAAAAATTAGGCTATTTTTTATCTATAAAGAATTATGTAAAAATAACTTTAGTTTCATAACATTCAATTATATTTTGTTATAATAATTACCTGTCCTGTTATAATTATTATTATAATTTTAATTTTGAGAAAATGAAAGTTTTAATTCCAATTTAAAGTCATATATACATAACATTAACATTCAATTAAAGTTATAATAAATACATAAATTATTCTCATAAAAATATCTGCTAAATTATAATTATTATTAAAATTTTAATTTTCACATAAATTAAAATTTTAATTTTCACATAAATTAAAATTTTAATTCAAATTTGAAATCATATATACATAACATTAATAGTCAGTTATCGTTAGTTATAATAGATATCTATTCAGTTATAATTACTATTAAAATTTTAATTTAGAGACAAATCAAAATTTACTTTACTTTTGAAGCCATATATACATAACATTAATATTCAATTAACGTCTTTAATAACATTTATCTGCTCATTTATAACTAGTATTAAAATTTTAATTTTGTGATAAATACAAGTTTTAATTCAAATTTTAAGTCATATTTGCATAAAATTAATATTCAATTATCACCTCTTATAAATATTATCTGTTTAGTTATAATTATTATTAAAAATGTAATTTTGAGAAATATTAAACTTTTAATTCAATATATATATATATATATATATATATATATATATATATATATATATATATACAGGGAGAGAGAGAGAGAAAGAAAAAAGAGAGAGAGAGAGAGAGAAATGTTTTAATAAATATTTTTGCGCCATATGCAGCATAAATTTCATATGATAAATCAGTGGTCTATTATTTTTAAAGGAAATACAAAACATTTTTACTTAATTAAAATTATTTATAGATAATTTTATATTATTGATTAATATTTGTATTTTTTATGCATTTAAAAATTTCTGTTTGATTTAAAAATATTAAAATGCATTACTTTGTATGGATTTTAGCAGATACTTAAAATTCGAGCTTAATGAATTTTTATTTTGCGTATATTTTAATGATCATTAAAATTGAACCATTATGATATTTTATTTAATCTCCTCCGAAAAACGTAAAAGAAATCGTCCAATTTTGTAAATAGGCCCAATTGCAATTCCTTTTTTCTTATTTCATAATAAATCTGAAAACAATTTATCTTATACCAGGGATGGGGAAACTACGGCCCGCGGGTCAACTCCGGCCCTCCGGAAGGTTCTATTCGGCCCGCGGATAAAATTTCAATCTGCCCGTCAGAGGCAAATTATAAATTATTTTTTAAAAATATATATATATATATATATATATATATATATTAGATATCCATCTTCTTTTCTACTTTAAATATTATTTTATATCTTCCTTTTTTTCAAAGGACTGGTATTCTTTTATTTCTCTATTTTTGTTCTACAAAACATAAATGAACGGAAATACCAAGCACAGACAGCTTTCAATCGATAAAGTGTTAATAGCAGAAGTTCTTTGTTAGTTATAGCTGTAAATTGGCGCCAACAAGCGTTATCTCTTTCTTGGGGAGCAGACATATGGGAACCAATATAGGTGATTCAAACGCAGATTTCAAGATTTGAGTGCCATTCAAACAGAATTGGATATTTTTACCATGCTTTTCAACTTAAATTGTGATGCAGTGAGGTTCAGATTCGCATGTGGAATTAATTGAGTTGCAATCTAACAATCATCTCAAGCAGTTATTTCTAAAAATGCCAAAGCCATTATCGAAAGTAAGTTTTCCAAATTTAATATCTCACGGCCAGAAAATCTGCGATACGTTTGTTTCATCTTATGTTATATATGTAAACAAGTGTTTTCAACTATGAACCTTACAAAGAATTATTTCAGAAGCAGACTGGCAGATGAGCGTTTAGCCTCGTTCCTTAGAATCAGTATATCTCACTTCGAACCTCAATATAAGGAACTTTTTAAAAATAAAATCGCAATTTCATTCAACTCATTAACGTATTTAAATTGTAATACTTGTATATTGTTTTTAAAATTTTAGAAAAATTTATCGTGGCCCCAAACTTTTTTTTTCGGTTTTTGGCCCGCGACCTAAAAAGTTTGTCCATCCCTGTCTTATACTATAAGGGCTGACTAAACAGAGGGCACTGTATACAGAAGTTAAAAATTAATCACATGCAATAAGTGAAAAATTAACGAGAACAAACAAAAAAAAAAATGAAAGAACTTTTGATAAATAAATAAATTATTATATACTTCAAATTAATAAAAACTTTGATGTTGTTGTATCCCTCATAGAAGGAGGAAAAGGGGTGCAGCTTCTATTTTTGATGGAGCACCCGTAGGTAGAAGTATGACTTCTGCTCCGTTTAGCTGAAAAAAGGAGGGTAACGCCTACAGGAAGACTTTTTAAGGGGGAACTACCCTACATTTGCATATCGTATGGGAAAAATAACCCGGAAAAACTCCCACCAGGTAGTTCGACTCACGAAACAAGATGCTGAACAACGGAAACGTCATCGAGTCTCCTCGTTTTTGAAACAGTGTCTGTAATAAAGCCGTCAGTAGATTGAACCTCAGCCCTAATGCTCACCAACGCTGCACTTTGACAATGAGCCACGAGTCGGCCAAAAAAACAAACAACCTTTGATTTCTGTTGCAATAATGAATAAAAAGAAATTGGTTTTTTATTGCACCTTTCAATACTTAGAGATAATCTTTAGTTTAGAAAAATCGTATCGTAAAAAAAAAAAAAAAAGATTAATTTCTTGACATTTTCGACAGTAATAATTACTGTTCAATACTTTGATTAATTCCAATAAATGATATTATTATTCAAAATAATAAAATGGAACGAAATATGTTCTCTCCTTAACATAAGTTAATGAGATTAATCCTTATTGAGCTATCATTATAGCAATTCATTTGTCTTTCTATAAACACACTCCCCACACACATATATATATAGAGTGAAAGAGCAATGAAGTTATAAGGATAGATCTCATACAAGGATAGAACATATTTCATTCGTTTTAATAAAATATTTAATTTAATGAAAACTATTGTGCTCAAAAAGTAAGCCCAATTATTTTTTTTTTTTCAAAAGATCTTTATTTTTCTTTCAAATTTATTTCACCGCCTTCAAAGTAATCCCCTCTGGACACAATTTTTCTTATGCCAACTTTTTTTCCAATCATCAAGCTAAAAAGTCTTCGGCCGGGGTGCCTTTAAAGAGTGTGGCGATTCACGTTGAATCTTTTCAATCGACTCAAAACGGAATCCCCGGAGTGGTCTTTTTGATTTTAGGAATAGCCAGAAGTCGCACGATGTGAATACGGTGCTTGTGGAACGATATGGGTTTAATATTTGGCGAAAACGTCACGAAGAATCAACGCAGTGTGAGCTGGCGCATTCAGTGTTTTCGGTACCAATCGAGATTTGACACGTTTGAGGCCCAAAATTGAATTGATCGATCCTTTTGAAATTCCAACATCATCAGCAAGGTCTCTAATTGTAAATCGACGGTTTACAAGCACCAAATCTTTAATTTTTGGACGTGAGCTTCGTCGGTTGAGGTGGATGATCGACCAGAACTCTATTCGTCTTTAAGGGCCTGAATGGCCGAGTGGCTAGCGATCTGGCTGCACCACAGGTTTCGGGTTCGAGTCCCGGAGTGCTATTGATGTTTGTTAGTGGTTCGGAAATCCCCTTTAAACTGTAGGTCCCGGTCTGTTTAGCCTAAAGTGTGAACAAGCTGACCGTAGAGCGGCAAACTCTTCGTCTTTAACGCCTTCTGTGCCTTCTTTGAACGGTTTATACCACTTCTAAACATTTATTTTCTGTTATAGGTATGCTCACCGAATGCCATCTGCAACATTCTATACGTTTCCGCAAACAAAGTTTAACTCAAGTTCTTTATTCAATTCATTGAGGCATTTTAAAAATCGCCGGAATGAGTTTTAGCGTCTCCCAAAGCCAAGCGTAACTCAAACACTAATGAATATTTTGACGTGAAATTTCACGCAGATGTCAAGGACAGTGCCAGCAACCTAAAAAAAAAAAAAAATTAAAAATACCATATGTCCGGGAAATTTAAATTGAAAATTGGACTTACTTTTTGGACACAGTAGTATATAAGGATATTTTATTTCATTTTAATAAAATATATAATTTAATGAATATATTTATGCGTATATAAACACATTACCTATAAATATATTCATTAAATTAAATATATAATTAAAATGGAATAAAAATAGTATATTATATAGTATATAAATAGTATCAAATCAATTATATATATATATATACATACATATACAGAGAAAGAGAAATGAAGTTATAAGTATATCTATAATATAATATATTTATAATATATATTATAAGGATAAGAACATATTTCATTCCATTTTTTTATTATATTTAATTTTCGGAAAATATATATTTAATTTTTATGAATATTTATATGTTTGTATGTATTCATACAAATTGCTCAGTAATTGCTCATACGTGATGTATTTCCACAATAGGATATGCTAACAAGTGTCAATGATTAGATGCAAATAAGTTCAATAAGTGGTTCAATGAACGTTATCAATTATTCATTATTGTGAATTCTGTACAAATGAATCTTTTTGAACAATGCTATTTTGTTTATGACAAATGTGTTACCTTTGTTTTCTGATACCATGTCGTCACGTTAAAATGCTTTTCTCTCTAGAATTGTTTAAAACCGTTTCTATGGATACGTACACACAGCATTTTGTAAATAGAAACATATTAACTTTTAATGTTGTAAACAGGGAAACTGTTTTAACACTTCACAAAATGCAGGTTGATGCGTTTTTCATAATATAAAGAGATTTAAAATTATTATTATATTGTAAATTTTTAATTATAAATGATTGAATTATGAAAATTATAATTAAATTATAAATTCTTAAATTATTAAAAACATAATTAAATTATAAATTATTAAAAACAGAATTAAATTATAAATTATTAAAAATATAATTAAACTATAAATTCTTAAATTATAAATTATTAAATTATTAAAATTATAATTAAACTATAAATTTTTAAATTATAAATTATTAAAATTATAATTAAACTATAAATTCTTAAATTATAAATTATTAAAATTATAATTAAATCATAAATTATTAAATTATAAATTATTAAATTATAAATTATTAAATTATAATTATTAAATTATTAAAATTATAATTAAATTATAAATTTTTAAATTATTAATTATATTTTTAATAATTTAACTATAAATTCTTAAGTTATAAATTATTTAATTATTTAAATTATTATTATATCATAAACATTATTATTTAATAACAATACAATTACAATTGGTCACATTAGTAAATGAATTGTTTTCAGTTACAACAATTAGTAACATTACAATTGGTCTCTTTGTTAAAATATAGTTGAATTCACATTATGCTCAGTTTAAATGTTTCGGTATTTCATTTTTTTCGTGTTATTGAATATCATTGATTTATGTTCCACTTTCCTATCAGAGGAAGACATTGCTTTCAGGGGCACTTTTAGAGGTTAATGTCTCTCATTTGCGTATCGTATGGCAGAAAACCATAAAAATTTCTATTTGACAGCTTGACTATCGTTGCGAATCACGTTACATATATTGCCACAATCGCCAACGAGTCTCCTCCTTCTGAACTAAGTGACGCCAATATTGTCGCCAAGTTCACAAATTTTGATATTTATTAATTTATAATGTGGTGCCATCTAGTGATATTATTTATAAATAGGTTTGTTACAGCAATAAATGTTAATAATATTAATGGTACTTCATTTTTTTTCTCTGATGTTTCTTTCTTTATTTGTATATTTCAGCTTGATTAATCGTAAATTTTATTTTAATTTTTGAAATATAAAAAGATACATGGGCCTCAAAATTTTTTTTTTTTCAAACTACGAATTCCTAAACAAGTTTGAGAACTGGTGAGGTAGAGGATTATACGAAAAAAAAAAAACCTAGCTAACTTAGCAGCCTAGATGATGCTGAATCTGCTTCCTATCTGCTTATATGTATTCCCAAGATATTTTTTTAATATTATTTCCCGAATTGCAAATTTATATTAGTTTATTTTGTTGAGAAAAAGTACAATTAATTTCCCTTGCGTTTTAATGCAAGGTTCAAATTTAAGGAATTATTTTATATTTAAATTTTTAAAGAAATTATGATTCATATTTTAGACTTATTTCGACTCACTCGTGGCTCAATGGTAACGTGTGACGTTGGTGAGCATTAGGGCTGAGGTTCAATTCGCTTGATACTTTGTTGTAGACAACGCTTCAAAATCGAGAAGACTCGTTGACATTAATATTGTTCAGCATCTTGCCTCATGAGTCAGACTGCCTGCTAGAATTTTCCCGGTTTTCTCCCATACGATACGGAAATATGGGGTAGTTCCCCTAAAAGTCCTCCCGGAAGGCACTGCCCTCCTTTTTCACCGACACGTAGCCAAGTCAGACTTCTACCTACGGCTGCTCCATCACAAAAAGAAGCTGCACTCCTTTCCCTCCTTCCATGAGTGGGCTACTCGGGGAGTGTCCATCCAGCGCTCCAGGACACTGAGGATTAGTCACAACACAACGGTTAATATAAATCAAAATTAAACATTTATATATTAATCCTGTTGTGATAATAAAAAAATACCTAGATTTTAAGTTTATAACACAAAACAATAAACGGAATTTGAAAAAAAAACCTCACCTGAAATTTGCTAAGACCATTTAATTTTATTAAATATATAATCGAATAAATTAAGTAAATGATTCATATTCGGAAAAAAATTATTAGTACTTTAAAAGCATTAAAGAAATTATAATTGGCACTAATTTAATGCAACATAAAATGAATGCACGAATTAATTATCCATTAGTTAGGTTTATAAAATTTAATATTTTTCTTTTAATGCGTGAATTGAACCCAATTAAAATTCAATCCTAAATAAATTAAATAACAAAAGGAATTTTTCGAACTCATAGTTTTTTCTTAAATACTCTAAAATCGTGATTATCCAATATGGATCAAGGTCACATTGGACAAGCCAAAAACTTTGATAAACCATTTTGATACAAATTGTCACTAAATAAGAAGATGAAATATAAATTTTCACCCAATGTTTAATTTTTGTGATACTACTTGTACTTACAATCGTTATGGTGTATACTTCAAAAACTTCCATAAAAGTGCGGAATCAGATCGTTTATTTGAAGATGTGCTTGATATTTGTTGGACGATAAGTTTTCTTAAGATGATAAATAGTGTGGATGCTTTTTTCTACCTACATCGCCAATGTTACAGCATTGCAAAAGAGTCTTCAGAATAGCAAATGTGGTTTGTTCTAGCAAATCAATATGTTCAATAATTTGTTCAATCGAACTTTCGATGAATGTGTCTTTTCTTTCTTGGTTATCGTTTTCATCATCACTGCTCTGTTGTTTATGGTTTTCAATCATGCCATCTGCAATTTTCCTGCTGTTCATCTGCATGTCATTCTGCAATTTCTTGCTGTTCATCTGCATTCAGTCATTCTGCAATTTCTTGCTGTTCATCTGCATTCAGCCATTCTGCAATTTTCTTTTTGTTCATATGCATTCAGTCATTCTGCAATTTCCTGGTGTTCATCTGAATTTAGTCATTCTGCAATTTCTTGCTGTTCACCTGCATTCAGCCATTCTGCAATTTCCTTCTGTTCATCTGCATTCAGTCATTCTGCAATTTCCTGCTGTTCTTCTACATTCAGTCATTCTGCAATTTCCTGCTGTTCTTCTACATTCAGTCATTCTGCAATTTCCTCTGTTTATCCATATTCAGGCATTCTGCAATTACTTGCTGTTGATCAGCATTCATCCATTCTGCAATTTCTATATGTTCATCTGCATTCAGCCATTCTGAAATTTCCTGCTGTTCATCTGCATTCAGCCATTCTGCAATTTTCCTTCTGTTCATATGCATGTCATTCTGCAATTTCCTTCTGTTTATCTGCATTAAGCCATTCTGCAATTTCCTTCTGTTCATACGCATGTCATTCTGCAATTTCCCTCTGTTCATTCATATTCAGGCATTCTGCAATTACTTGCTGTTGATCAGCATTCAGCCATTCTGAAATTTCCTGCTGTTCATCTGCATTCAGCCATTCTGCAATGTCCCTCGTTCTTCCGCATTCAGGCATTCTGCAATTTCATGCTGTTGATCGGCATTCAGCCATTCTGCACTTTCTATATGTTCATCTGCATTCAGCCATTCTGCAATTTCCTGCTGTTCATCTGCATTCATCCATTCTGCAATTTCCTGTTGTTCATCCATATTCAGGCATTCTGCAATTTCCCTCTGTTCATCGGCATTCAGCCATTCTGCAATTTCTTGCTGTTCATCTGCATTCAGGCATTCTGAAATTTCTTGCTGTTCAACTGCATGTCATTCTGTAATTTCCTTCTGTTTATCTGCAATCAGCCATTCTGCAATTTCCTTCTTCTGTTCATATGCATGTCATTCTGCAATTTCTTTCTGTTCATCTGCATTCTGCCATTCTGCAATATCTTCTTCCGTAAAAGTTTCATAAGTAGGAAATTAATTTTCAGGCAAAGGCTTTCAATATGAACAACGGTTATCTTCCTTTTTTTTTTTTATCCTTAGTATTTATTCTAATCGAATTTCCCGATTAAAAACTCTTTACGCAAACAGAATGGGAAAAAAGAGCCATTTATACGGTTAAGGAGGAAACTCAGTTAAGTGGGCCTGTGATAATAGGGGCTCTACTGTACTGGCAGATTTTATTTAAATGAATTTGAATTATTACCAAATAAATAAATGAAAAGTATAAGAATTCTTGGCATTAAATCAAGTAATTATTATTAAATTCAAGGTCATAAGCACTAAAACAGTAACAGGTAACATATTCAAAGTTACATAGGATAAGCTACACTTCACCCACGTTTGCCACTACAGTGAGGAACAAACATTCGAAAAAGTATCTGGGGAAAATGCCGTTCCCCTAAAGGTAGGGGTTGTTAGGGTTCGGAATCCCCATTAAACTGTAGGTCCCGGTGCAATTAGCCTAAACTGTGCACAAAAAGACCGTAGAGCGACAAACCAAACCAAACCTAAAGCCCAACAGAATAATTGATCCGACAACAGATTTATCGTGCTTATTCCCAGTGCAAGGCGCCTGAATGGCCGAATGGCTAGCGCTCTGGCGCTCGGTACCACAGGTTTCGGGTTCGAGTCCCGGCGGTGCCATGGATGTGTAGTGGTTCGGAATCCACTTTAAACCGTAGGTCCCGGTCCTCATAGGATCGTAGAGCGTTGCGGGGGCATCGTTACTCCGCGTCCGTGGCTTATCTTCAAGTTACACGCGCCCCCTGGGTAAAAGCAAAGCGAGTAACGTCTGTGCAGCGCTTGCCTTAAGGCATCCAGGACGTCCATGTCTCTTTGCCAGCTGCATTGGAAAAAAAAATTCCCAGTGTAGACATGTGAGATGTCAGTTACGCTTTTAATCGGAGCTTCGTAAATCCAATGTGCTGTCCAATGCAGGACACTTCAGCCTAAATTATGGATCGTGTTTTGGTAATGTAATGTTAATTTTCTTGAGATTCTACAAGCGGCCATTACTCATCCTTATGTTAAATATTGTTTTCGAAAACTTCAGCCTGTTTTAGTGTTTCTGGATAATTTCTATGAGTACAGTTGTATTTTATTTAAGTTATAAATAAAATTTAATTTTAATTATTATAATCTCAATTTGCAGAGAAAGATAATTAAAATAGTATCAATTCGTATCGTATTTTAATAATCAAAATAGTGTAAAATAGATTATTTTAATTGTCTAATAAATCCGTCTTTATTTACTATGACATTCAGGATAAATTGGGATTAAATCCGCCTGCATAACTTTGAAACTTTTTTTCTTTCTAATGCAGCTGGCAAACACTTAGACATCTTGGTCTTGGATGCCTTAAGGCAAGCACTGCACAGACGTACTCAGTTTGCATTACTCAGGGGGGTGCGTGTAACTTGAAGATAAGCCACGGACGCGGAGTAACGATGCCGCTGCAACGCTCTATGATTCTATTAGACCGGGACCTACGGTTTAAAGTGGATTCCGAACCACTACAAACATCCATGGCACCGCTGGGACTCGAACCCGAAACCTATGGTACCGAGCGCCAGAGCGCTAGCCACTCGACCATTCAGGCCCCTAACTTTGGAAACTTTGTCAGGTTATTTAAATTGAATCCAATATTTTTTTTATAAATAATTAAATATTTTTATTTACATCAAAATTCAATGCCAAATTTAAGACAATATTGTAATTTCGGAATATTAAATCTCTAATCATTTGTTCTGTGATCGAAAACTTTTAAGTCCGCTACTATACATTGGGCTTGATGACCGAGTGACCAGTGCTCTGATACTCGGTGTCACAGATTTCGGGTTCGAACCATGAATGCTTGAAAAGTAGTTCGGACCCTTTAAACAGTTTACTTTAAACCGTAGGTCCCGTTCTAATAGAACTGTAGAGAGTTAGGAATAAGGTTGATATTACTACCCCGTAAAAAAAAAAAAAAAAAAAAACATCACCTGTATTGATATCTGCCATCAGGCAGACGACCTTGGCACACCAAGCAGCTGTTGTGCCAATGAATGATTTAGTTTGGTTTGTTTTCCTAGAGACATTTTGTGCACACTTTAGACTAATTAGACAGAGAAATACAGTTTAACGTGGATTGTGAACCACTAACTAATATCTATGCCCACCACCAGGATTACAACCTCAAACCTGTGGTACCAAAGGCCAGAGCGGTAGTCAAATTGGCCATCAGATCGAAAACAAATAAGAAGATTACAATGAAAAAGATGCACAACTCCAATTAAGAAAAAGACTACACTATATCTATGTACACTGAAGTGAAGAAGAACTGAAATGTAAGCATTTGGACATTCATACACTAGAGTAAAGTACATGAATTCCAATCAAGTCAAAAGCGGAAAGGATTTCCGGCCGCGTGCATCTTCAAACGTTAAATTAAATTACTTTAAATATTTTTTAATATCATTATTGCCAGCATTATTCTTAATAAACATGGATGAGTCATCAAACTCTCCAACCAAAACAGCTGCTTCTTCCAATCCAAAAATTTCTGTGATGGTAGTAACAGCCATTACGTCACTCGATGAGAAAAACGGATCGTCTTTGCACGCTATCAAAAAGTTTATAGGTACGCAGTACAAGGTGGACGCAGAAAAAATGGCGGTTTACATCAAGAAGTACTTGAAGAAGGCCCTTGAAGATGGAGAACTTGTGCAAAAAACGGGAAAAGGAGCGAATGGTTCTTTTGCAATTAACAGACAAAAAGGAATTGCTAAGAAAACTGACAGCACTCGGGCCAAGCTTCTGAAGATGCGTACTTCAACCCCAAAACTCTTGAAGCCAAAGAAAGGCAAGATGCAACATCCAGATGAAAGCCCTGTGTTTAGACGAGACTCGGATTCATCAATAGAGGTAAGATTGACACCTAAAAGTACGAAAGTTCCAGCAGAAAAAACCAAAAAGCCAAATGCCAATGGCGAAAAGGTAAAGAAACCTAAAGCAGATGGTAAAAAACCCATGAAGACCAAACCTGCTGGTGAAAAGGCAACCAAAACCAAACCTGCTGGTGAAAAGGCAGCCAAGACCAAACCTGCTGGTGAAAAGGCAACCAAGATCAAAGCTGCTGGCGAAAAGGCCACCAAGAGCAAAGCTGTTGGAGAAAAGGTCACTAAGGCCAAAGCCACTGAGAAAATTACCTCACCAAAAGCTGTTGAGAAAAAGGTAGTGAACCCAAAAACTACCGCACAAGAAATTGGTAAGCCCAAAATAATGAAACGTAAAGCAGTCAAAGCATCAAAATCAAACGAAATTACGAAAATCACACCAACCAAATCTGTGACGAAAAGTAATACTATGGTACTAAAAGGTACGAGTTTGGACGTAAAAACGCCAACATCAGTCGGATTTTCCAAATCCAAGAGAGCCAAAGTTATAGTGTCAAAAAAGAAGCCAAAAATCGCTAAGCCTTTATTCAAGACGCCGAACAAGCGCCCCACCCCCAAAAAAACTGCTGAAAGAAAGACAAAAAAGTAAAAATGTGTTTTTTACATGTGATAATTTTATAATTACTGTTTTATTTCAATTATAAGTGTTTATAATTATCTAAGAATTCTCAATTTCTTTAAAAAAAAAGTTGCGTCTGGTATGCATCAAGTGTATTTTTGAAATATTTTTTAAACTTAAAAAGTCGAAATTGAATTGTATTTTTTATCGTAATAAAAATTTTCTTTTAAAGATAAATTGGAATTTAAAATATTTTCTTGGTTATCACTTTCAGCAAATTTTTCTAGTATTTTTATAAGAACAATTTGTAATAATTTCTTCAAATATTCGACAGCAAGTATTTTCACAGATTATTAAAATTTATAATTGTAATAACAAACCTCAAATTTTCATAGTACCAACATGAGGATTTTAATTTTTTTGATTGGCAATTATTTCCGATTCCGACAAATTTTGAATACACATTGCAGTAATACAATATATTTTACTAGTATAAAAGGTAAAAATAAATCTGTTTTACTGCTGAAATGCAGTAAATTTAAAATAAATCATAATCTGTTTTAATTTGTTTAAGGATCTAGATTCTTATCTCTTTTAATCTGTTTAGAATAAAACTGTTTTACTACTGAAATGTAGTGAGTTTTTAATTTTATTTCTTTAGTTAATATCAACCGATCAAATGCACCCGGCCACGCGTTGCTGTGGCTTTCTTGTATTTCGTTCAATTATTAGATACTATATTTGGTATTAAGGAAGTGATTGGTAAAGAATGATGAAAGTTCAAATTAAGCCTCAACGAATAGAAAATGCTTAATTTTTAGTAATTTAATGAAAGAGGTAGATAATGTTGATTTTTAACAGTTTTATAATTGTTTTACCAAATTTAATTTTTAATAATCATTACTTTCATTTATTCAAGAACTAAGCGATGAACACTATTTCTTGTTAATCGGTCTTTCGTCAAAATAAATAAATTCGTTAAATAATTTAATAAGTTGGTTATGATTTTCTAAAAGATTTTCCAACAATTCTACAATAGCTCTTTGCACTGCTTGTTCGATAAAATTATACTGACATCGAGTTGTCACACGTTCTTCAGAACTGCCCATAAAATAAATTTGAAGAAATTTTGGCTCTTCGTTACATATTGACACCAACGACCCGATCTTATGGTACACCTGACCTTGTATTTTGAATGCACTTTCAAAATTACGTCCATCAGATGAGAAATTGCAAATTTTAGTTGCGCCAAATGGCACCAAATGACGAAATATGAAAAACGTCGATTTTGCATTTAAATAAAAAAACAATCTGAATAAAAACTATCCTATCTCTCAAATTGAAACAAAACACACGTTTAAGGCAAAAAAAGTTAAAATTGGAATGTTAGTTTCGGAGTTCATCGCGGACAAACATCGTGACACGGGAATTATATATAATAGAAGATTTCTCTAGTAAAAATAAATCTGGTGTACTACTCAAATGTAGTGAATTTTTAATTTTATTTCTTTAATATTAATCGATTAAATATAAAACCCGATTACTGCCAAAGATTGAATTATGTTGACTTTTTTTTTTGTGTCGATATTTTTTGTTTTGATCAGAGTATAAAATGATGGCAAGTCGACAGGTTATATTGTTAAGTCTTAATGTAGCAATCATGGCGACACTAAATTAAGCAAATGTTTTGCATATTAATCAAATTCACGGAATGCACATTTTTATTAATTTTTATATTTTCACTAGACAACTTAAATACACAATTACTTTTTGAATTTCACAGTTTAGTGCATCCACAAAATATTCGACAACTCGACCAAGTGCATGCTATAAGCTTATGTTTCGCAGAAATATGACACACTTTAAATAAGCGAGGATATTTATTAATATACTTAATAGACATTACTAGCGAGTTATAACAGGTAAGCTGAGAAGTTCGTAGGCTGACACATAGATGGAGCTACTAGTAATAAATCCGTATGATTTTTAGTTTGCCCTAACCTTCAAAAGACCCGTGTATAAATTTGACAGCTGTTGCACTATTAGTATGTGAGTTAAAGCATTTTTGTGAAGCAACTTTTGTTAGTTTGAAAAAAGTAATTTCGTGTGTTAATAAAGCATTGCTTTTTGGGGCAAAAACACATTTTGATAAACATTATTCGGACTTTGCACCAGGAAAATCAACCGTAGAGAAGTGGTTTTGCTAAATTTACTAATAGTGAAACAGCTGTCAAATTTATACATGTCTTTTAAAGGTTTGGGCTAACTAAAAATCATACGGATTTAATACTAGTAGCGCCATCTATGTGTCAGCCTACGAACTTTTCAACCCGCCTGTTAACTAAACAACGTAATCGAAATTTCGCCAATTATGAAATATTTTTTATCAGAAATAAGATCCAAAGGTCCATGGAAATGTGTAGTATAATAAATAAAAATCATGTATTCATCAATATTAAAATAACTCCGTCTGTGCCAAAATAAGACATTTAGCAAAAATGCTACATTCAAAACTGAAATCGAAGTACTCTGGCTCTCGGTACCACAGGTTTCGGTTCGAGCGGCGGTGCCATGGATGCTTGTAGTGATTCGAATCCACTTCAAACCGTAGGTCCCGGTCTAATAGGATCGTAGAGCGTTGCGGGGGCATTGTTACTGCGCGTCCGTGGCTTGTCTTCAAGTTACACGCCCCCCTGGGTAATGCAAAGTGAGTAACGTCTGTGCAGCGCTTGCCTTAAGGCATCTAAGACAAGTGTCTAAGTGTTTTCCAACTGCATTAGAAGAAAAAAAAATATTCCACTTTTAAAATGAAGTTTTAGTATGCACTGACATTTCATTTGAGATAAAATAAAGATCATTACGTAGATTGGAAACATAATAATTGACTTTCCCTTCTCTGCATTTTCGAATTTAATTCTCTTCATATAATTTTAGAATTTCATTAAGTGTTTTATGTAAAAATCCAAAATTTTTTTCACACAGTAAGCGCATTTAAAATTCTGAAGAACAAACTCATGCCAAATGAATGTGTATCGATCTGGGAAATTTCACAGTTTTGAGTTTTACGTTTGAATTCAATTAAATCTAGAAATATTAAATTTTTAGAATACTTTTCGGAATTACGTGTTGCTCGCTGCAATTTCGCTTTCGCTTTCAAGAAATTTTTAATGCTGACTGTGAGATTTAACTAAACCTTCAACGATTAATGATTCTTAAGCTATTTAACAAAAGTTTCACAGATTTTTGTAATACAAAGTTAATGGTAAGACCACAGAAAAGTTCTAGACGCATAAATTCTCATTAGAATAGCTAAATTTTAATTATGTAAAGCAAGAAAATCAATAGTTTTAAAGCAGCAAACTAAGTATCCGTTTCAGATAAAGCAATTTAGAATAATGCGCTGAATATTTTTTATTAGGATTTTGTTAGGGTTAGGTTTTTTTTTTTTTTTTTTTCCCCCTTCTAAACTTTGGATTAATAAAAATCTTTCAAACAGCAATGTAAAAAATAAGATTATGACAAAACACTGAAAATAATAATATATTTTCTAATATTCTGAATACGAAAGTGTTTATTTGAACATAAAACAACAAATTAAAAAAAAAAAAAATTAAAAGTCCATGAATAAAAGAAGCTAATTAGTTACAATTACTTTTAAAGTTATAGTTAATGAACACAAATAAATTATTTAATCATTTAAACATAAATTATTATTATTATCGTTTCTAACAGCAATATAAATAAGATTAAGACAAAATATTAAAAATACGAAATACTACTGTACTAAATGTACTAATACATCCCTGCCTCCCACTGAGAAACTTTTAGCTTATAATCTCTCATCCAGAGTAACTTTATAAGAAGTAACGTTTTCCTACATATTATTTAGTTATTGTAAAGATTCTCATAATAAGACATGGACCAGACTATTATTGAGGTTCAAATTGAAAAATATCAAACATTAATATACTTGGTCACTGAGCCTCTTCGTGCCACGGTTAGAAATATCTTCTACATGGTGTTTCCATGTTAGTTTGCGATCAAACGTCACTCCCAGATATTTAAAATTATCATACAAAGGAATTTGAATGCTTTTATACTTCAGTTGAAGATACAAAGTTCGATGCATAAGTGAAAAAGTCAAGCAATATGATTTATTCAAGTTCACTTCCATATTGTTAGTATCACACCAAACCCCCAAACCCCTGTTCAACTTGTCGCAGAACTCTCTTCCTTATTCTCCAAAAACTCCTCCAAAAAGACAATCCTTCAAGAGGAGGAGGTCAGCTGCCCTCACTTCTCATTGGTGTAGACATTTCTCAGCTCGTGGTTTATTACCCATCACAATGCGACAACTCATAGTGTAGTCCATATTCCATCTGTAATTGTTTCGAATTGTGAAGGTCGCACAGGCAATCGCTAATTTCGTAAGTCTCATTATACATAATACTGAATATCTGCTATCAGATTTGAGTGACAGGAATGAGTGTCTCATTAGTACGAAACACTAATTGCATGTAATATAATATACCCAAAACTGCTTATCTGCTGTCAAAATTGAGTGATAGGCTGTTATTATATATTTGTACATTCATCTCTGGGAATGAAAAACCAAAATACTTTTTTTTTTTTCTTTCTAATGCAGCTGGCAAACACTTAGATAGCTTGGTCTTGGATGCCTTAAGGCAAGCTCTGCACAGATGTTACTCACTTTGCATTAGCCAGGGGGGCGTAACTTGAAGATAAGCCACGGACGCGGAGTCACAATGCCCCAGCAACGCTCTATGATCCTATTAGGACCGGGACCTACGGTTTAAAGTGGACTCCTAACAATTATAAACATCCATGGCACCGCCGGGACTCGAACCCGAAACCTGTGGTACCGAGCGCCAGAGCGCTAGCCACTCGGCCATTCAGGCCCCTTCTCATTATACATAATACTGAATAGCTGCTATCAGATTTGAGTGTCTCATTAGTACGAAACACTAATTGCATGTAATATAATATACCCAACACTGCTTATCTACTGTCAAATTTGAGTAATGGGTTTATTATATACTTTTCAAATAAAATACAATCCTCTCTCCTGTGAATGAAATGCCAAAAGTCTTCTCGTGAGAAAAAAAAAATGTTACAACGTAAATTATTATGTTAATGTTAATGTAAATTATTTAGCTTTCAATAACATGCAATTGCGAAAAAGAATATTTCAGTCCATTAAATACCTTGTTATCAGGCCACTTTATCACTTCCCGAAATATTGTTATCAGTAAAGAGAATAATCTCCTTTAAAGAGTTAATCTTTCGAAAGTGAAAACCATAAGCTTCATAGATTGGCCTTTCCAAATCACTTGCATTTAATTAAATGCAAATTTGTAAAAATTAACATGAAGAGATGGATTGCCTTTCTTAAATAAATCTTTTGTGATATCAAGGATTAAGTGATTTGCTTTTGGAGTCGTTTATTCAGAGCAATTAAACTGATGAAATTGCTGATTCTGTTTCAATTATGGCATTGCAATGTTGTTATCCGATTTGTTTAAAAACGGTAAATGATTCCCATTGTAAAGTATTTCATTACTGATTTTCGAAATAAAAATTCTGAATGTTAATTTGAAGAAAGTGTATTTTAACAGTTGGGCTGACATTTTCGTAGGCTGCCACATAGATGGCGCTACTAGTATTAAATCCATATGATGTTTAGTTAGCCCTTACCTTCAAAAGACAAGTGTATAAATTTGATAGCTGTTACACTATTAGTAAGAGAGTTATAGCAGTTTTAGTGAAGCAACTTTTGTTAGTTTGAAAGAATGGATAAAAAGGAATTTCGTGTGTTAATTAAAGCATTGCTTTTTGGCGAAAAAAATACTATTGAAGCCAAGGATAGGCTTGATAAACATTATTCGGGCTTTGCACCAGGAAAATCAACCGTAGAAAAGTGGTCTGCTAAATTTAAACGAGGCGAAATGAGCACCGAGGACGATGCACGCAGTGGATGCCCCAAAAGAGGCTGTTACCGGCGAAAACATAAAAAAAGTCGACAAAATAGTTTCTTATAATCGTAAAGTGAAGTGGATTGAGATAGCTGAGACCCTAAAGATATCAAAGGAACGTGTTGGACATATCGGGAATAAATATTTGGATATGCGAATGATCTTTTCAAAGTGGGTGCCGCGCGAGCTCACAATCGACCCAAAACAACAACGAATTGATGATTCTAAGCAGTGTTTGGAGCTGTTCATTCGATATAAAACCGAATTGTTGCGTCGATATGTGACAATGGATGCAACATGGCTCCATCATTTCACACCGGAGTCCAATCGACAGTCATCTGAGTGGACTGCACGTGATGAACATTAAAAATGCTCTAACTCACATACTAATAGCGAAACAGCTGTTAAATTTATACGCGTGACTTTTGAAGGTTAGGGCTAACTAAAAATCATATGGATTTAATACTAGTAGGGCCATCTATGTGTCAGCCTACGAACATTTCAGTCCACTTGTTATTTCTTTTTCCTGGCTCAGTGGCAATGTGCGCCACTGGTGAGCATTGGTGCTTTCCGCTGAGCTGCATTTAAGAGGAACAGAAGGCCCACCAATACACAAACAAAAGTAGAGGAATTGACTAAATTTGAATATAAAATTAGTGTTTGGACACCCTTAATTTTGCTGTTTTTAATGTTTTCCTTTCTAATGCAGCTGGCAAATACTTAGACGGCTTGGTCTTGGATGCCTTAAGGCAAGCGCTGCACAGACGTTACTCACTTTGCATTACCAAGGGGCGCGAGTAACTCGAAGATAAGCGGCGGACGCGGAGTCACAATGCCCCCGCAACGCTCTACGATCCTATTAGGACCGGGACCTACGGTTTAAAGTGGATTCTGAACCACTACAAACATCCATGGCACCGTCGGGATTCGAACCCGAAGTACCGAGCGCCAGAGCGCTAGCCACTCGGCCATTCAAGCTCCTGTTATTTTAATGTTCAATGATAGTTTCATCTGTCGATGAATTTTGAGGACCAGAATGTTTATTTTATTGGGATTTTTACATTCTTATTTTTTTATATGCCTATTTTTTATATCACCTTTATTTTTTGTTTTAATTAAAATTTATTGCTCCCATAAATTTAATCATCTGATATAAATTGTATAATATAATAACGATCTTTTGAGGGCCTGAATGGCCGAGTGGCTAGCGCTCTGGCGCTCGGTACCACAGGTTTTAGGTTCGAGTCCCGGCAGTGCCATGGTTGTTTGTAGTGGTTCGGAATCCAATTTAAACTGCTGGTCCCGGTCTAATAGGATTGTAGAGCGTTGCGGGGGCATTGTTACTCCGCGTCCGGGGCTTATCTTCGAGTGACACGCGCCCCCGGGTAATGCAAAGTGAGTAACGTCTGTACAGCGCTTGCCTTAAGGCATCAAGACCAAGCTGTCTAAGTGTTTGCCAGCTGCATTAGAACAAAAAAAAAAAAAAAAAAAATTTTCAATGATAGTTTCATCTGTCGATGAATTCTGAGGACCACAATGTTTATTTTATTGGGATTGTTACATTCTTATTTTTTATATCCCCTTTATTTTTTGTTTTTCTTTGAAATTTATCACTCCCACAAATTTTATCATCTGATATAATTTGTATAATGTAATAATAATCTTTTTCTGAATTTCTTTTGATCATAATACATTTTCCAGCAAATGGAGATGTGCATTAACTTAATTCGTCGATAAAAACTTTAATTCAACTTAAATTAATTCATCGAATCATCTCTCGTCATGGCACTTAACACTGTTTTTACTTGTATGAACCATTAATCAACGGAAAGAATACAATATAAACTATTTAATGCCTTTTTAATCTTTCTATTAATGTCGATTAGGAAGACTGTAATAAATAACAGTTTCACATGTTAGTGAAAAAAAACTGTATTTTTTAAGAGGTGCATTTAGCAAGTATAATATTGATGAATTTGGAAAAGATATTGCGAATATATTTTGAATTTTTTATATTCGGAATTTGATGAAATTTGGTATATTGACTTGTAATGTTACTTGAAACTTGAACTTGAATAACTTGAAACTTGATATATTGACTTGTAACGCTACTTGAACTTGGAGAACTTGAAACTTGGTATATTGACTTGGAACATTACTTGAAACTTGGTATATTGACTTGGAAAGTTACTTTAAACTTGGTATATTGACTTGTAACGCTACTTGAAACTTGGTATATTGACTTGGAACGCTACTTGAAGCTTGGTATATTGACTTGGAACGTTACTTGAAACTTGGTATATTGACTTGGAACATTACTTGAAACTTGGTATATTGACTTGTAACGCTACTTGAAACTTGGTATATTGACTTGGAACGTTACTTGAAACTTGGTATATTGACTTGTAACGCTACTTGAAGCTTGGTATATTGACTTGGAACGTTACTTGAAACTTGGTATATTGACCTGGAACGTTACATAAGCAGTCAATATGTTTATATATAATTATATATATATTATGTATATTAGTAATCAATAGTCTGTCGCTTAATATGTTAATCTATATGTTTAAAAGCATAGCATATGAAAGACAAAGGCATATCAATATGAAAGTCATATACCTATGGTTTGTTTGGTTTGGTTTGTCGCTCTATGCACACTTTAGACTAAACAGCATGGCACAACATCCATGGCACCTCCGGGACTCGAACCCTGTGGCACCGAGAGCCAGAGCGCAAGTCACTCGGCCATTCAGGCCCATTTAGTAGATAGTTGGTATGAGTAATTTATTTTTTGTTTACCAAGGGTTTACACAATTTGCGTTATTGTATAAAGTAAGTGATAAAAAATATCAAAATTCGGATTTCTATAATTTGTAATTTAATGAAGGAATCAATTTAATTCTTTGCCCAGAAAGGACTTTAATCCATTGCCCTGAAGATAGTTACAGATATTTACTAAAAGGAAGTTACAACATTGGAAAATATTCCTTAAAGAATTCCGTTCTTTCTCGGAGAAGATAAAAAAAAAAAAATCAGCATATGTTTTATTATGATAAAATAAAACCTTGACCTGGAAGAAATTTGCACAAAGTAAAAAAAAAAGTTTTATTTCATTAAACACTTTATTTTCTTCTCCCCAACGACAGAAAAGAAGAAGAAAATTGAATCACTGCATCGCATAGAAAGAATAATAAAAAAAAAAAAATCGGATTTTGACGTTTTCGCAAATCAAATCAAAGTTACCTTTACGGCACAGCGGAGTCCCGAGCCAAAGCCTTCGAAAGAGTCTTTCTCACGTTTTTCAATTCGGTTATGTATTCGCGTAAAAACCTTTCTGGATAATTTTCCGTAGAGAAAAAAGATAAAATTCTTTCTAAAATATTCTAAAAAATGTCTGATAAAATTTTTCTGCCATTATCTTTGGTTGTTTGGTACTGTATATAATTAAATGTATATTGCGCTCTGGCGCTCGGTACCACAGGTTTCGGGTTCGAGTCCCGGCGGTGCCATGGATGTTTGTAGGGGTTCAGAATCCACTTTAAACCATAGGTCCCCGTCCTAGTAGGATCGTAGAGCGTTGCGGGGGAATTGTTACTCCGCGTCCGTATCTTCAAGTTACACGCGTCCCCTGGGTAATGCAAAGTGAGTAACGTCTGTGCAGCGCTTGCCTTAAGGCATCCAAGACCAAGCTGTCTAAGTGTTTGCCAGCTGCATTAGAAAAAAAAAAAACTTTGGATAATAGGGATACTTTATGTAACTACGTGGTGCATTCTTTCATTAAAAAAATAACCTGAAAATCAAAAGTCAATATTTAGTTAATTAAATACTATACGATAAAAATAAAAGCATCTTCATGCAATATTTTATTTCACCATAAAATATAGGTGTAATTGAAAATCATATTTTTTACAAACGAGGATAAACATTTTCCCCTTGCATCTATTATGTCTTAATAAGGTAGCGGTTTCTTTTCTTTAAATAACTTTTTGTGGTATTTTATTCTATTTTAACATAGAACTGATCATATATTCAGTAGATTTTAAAATCGAATTTGTTTCTATAATGATTTTAATGGTATTTGAAAAATTAAGTAAGATATATTCTGCATTTTTGAGTAGGCTACGTACTTTAATTGTATATGAAAATGTTGCAAAATATAATACTGTTTTATAGCTATCCCGGCGGTGCCATGGATGCTTGTAGCGATTCTGAATCCACTTTAAACCATAGGCCCTGTCTCATATGACTGTAGAGCGTTGGGTATAGGGCCCTGTAAAAGAAAAACATCTCTGTCTCGAAATCTGCTAGTAGGCAGACGGGCTTGGTCCTCCATGAGGCTGTTTCATCAATGAAGAAGAAGATGCATAATATATATTCATATAAAGCTATAAATTAAAACTCTCGCTCTCTCTCTCTCTCTCTCTCTCTCTCTCTATATATATATATATATGGAGGGATTTGTTTTGTTTGTCTGCTAATCAGCAGGCGGCGACATTACTGTTGCGTGTATGACACAGAGCTTTTAGCACGTGGGAAGAATCGAATTTTGAACCTTGACCTTAGGAAGAGGGGAACAGATAAAGAGAGGGGAAGCAAAAGGTTGGCCGAAAACGAGAGAGAGAGAGAGAGAGAGAGAGAGAGAGAGAGAGAAGAGAGAGAGAGAGAAGAGAGAGAGATATATAGAGATATAGAGAGAGAGGGAGAGAGAGAGAGAGAGAGAGAGAGAGAGAGAGAGAGAGAGAGAGAGAGAGAGAGAGAGAGAGAGAGAGAGAGCAGCTAAGAGGGAGAGAGAGAGAGATAGAGAGAGAGAGAGAGAGAGAGAGAGAGAGAGAGAGAGAGAGAGAGAGAGAGAGAGAGAGAGGAGAGAAGAAGCGAGACTGGCAGCTAACAGGACAGCTGCTGCACGCAGCGAGAGAATGAGAAGGACCAATATGTTGTAATGAATTAGTAGAGAATGTAAATACCACTGTAGGTATTTTTGTACTTAATTAAATTGCTACTGGTCTTAAAAGAAACACACTGTTCCTTCATTTATTTACCAATCAACCCCTAGACATCGCCAAACTATAGCCCACCACCCAAAAAGTAGAGCTTTCGGTAGAAATGAGTTAATCTTGCGCGTTCTGAAAGAGCTTTGAAAAGAAAAAAGAATATATATATGCACACATATATGTATATAAAAGAATGTATACATATATGTATATAAGTGGAAAAGAATGTATATATATGTGTGTGTGTAGAAATGAGTTAATCTTACGCGTTTTGAAAGCTACAGTCTCTCTCGGTCTCGACTAACACAGAGACGGCGCTCCAATCAGCAAAAATTTATGTTTCCTGCCTGGGTGCACGTCCGTATGGCAAGTTTTCAACTTGTTCTCTCAGTGTAGTTTGTTTACACGAATTTTTGCATTAGACGTCTTGCAGGTTTTTTCGTTAAAATGGATAAACTTGAATATCGTGCTGTCATAAAATTCTTCGTTTTGGATGGATTAACCCCTAAGGAAATTCATCCGAAGTTGACAAAAGTTTAGGTGACTCTGCTCCTTCCATGTCAACCGTTAAAGAGGGCAGCTGAATATAAACGTGGTCGCACACCCTCGAAGATGACCCACGTAAAGGACGGCCAAAAAATCGCAACCACACCGGACACCATCGCATGATATTGTGTTGGACGATAGTGAGTGAAGATAGCTGAGGCTGTGGGGATATCGGAAGAAAGGGTGCGAAACGCATCTTGCACGAAGATTTAGGGATGCGAATGCTCTGCGCAAGATGGGTGCCGCATTGCTGAATGCCGATCAATAGCAACTTCCCAAACGATTTTCACAGCAATCTTTGGACCAATTCAATAGGAATCCGACCGATTTTGTGCGGATTTGTCACCATGGATGAGACATGGGTTCCACCACTACACGCCAGAAGCAAAGCAGCAGTCCAAGCAATGGGTGGAAGATAGTGGTTCAGCGTCAAAAAGCGAAGTCAATCGCTTCTGCCGGAAGGTCATGGCCAGAGTGTTTTGGGATGCGAAGGGGAGATCCTCTTAATTGATTGCCTTGTAAAAGGCAAAACAATTACAAGAAGAATATTACTCCAACCTTTCTCGAATTGCAGCTCGATGCCAAAATTCGCGAGAGAAAGAGGCCTGGCTTGAAGAAGAAAAGTCATCTTTCACCAGGACAAACGCACCTGTGAACAAGGATGCATTGGCAATGGGAAAACTGCGGGGGTGATTTAGGTTGATTTGCTCGGCCATCCCCTATTCATTCTCCTGATTTGGCCCCCTCAGACTTTCATTTGTTCCCAAAAGTTGAAGAAAATTCTTTTTCCTTGAAAGCGCTTCATATCCACAACAAGTGGAGAGAGCCTTAGCGAATATTTTCACAACCTTCCAGACTCATTTCTGGAAGGTATACTACATGTTGAGAAACGTTGACCGCTAAAGTGTGTGTTGCAGCCGCATGGATATGTAGAAAAATAAAATCATTTTTAACTGAACGTGCAGCGTCTTTCATTGTCAGTGACTCTTGAGAACTTTTCATTCTTTTACCCTTGTACAGATTTAATTTTATAGATTCCTTTTAAAACCATTCTCAAATGATGTTTGTATTTTCGATTCATGGAGCTGATTCAAACAAAATGCGTTTTGTGACTTAAAACTGAAATCATTTTGAATTAGATAGCTTAACATTTGAAACACTGCCGAAGTTAACAGAAGATTTATAGGGTATTGTAAAATATTTATGTTTGAAATAAAGAATGGAAGCATCAATACAATCAATTATTTATGCGTCTGCATTTAAATTGCCCTCTATTTGGATGTGCGCTTTTAAAAATAAATTTAATATGTGCTCCAACATTTGAAAGATGTCAAAATTTGTTTACGTTCCTCATGTCTGGAGTGAAGCTCCAGAGTCTGTGCAAAAACATTAGGGTTTTCAAGCTCCGCTTTTCCTTTGTTATCTTGTACATAAGAGTTTGTAAGATAAAATATTTTTGGCCTCACTGTTATTTTCAGATTAAGGCCAAAGTGCTGTGGTGAATAGGAGTTTTTGGGCTTCAAACTAAGATTGAACTTTTGGTTTTGTTTCTGTCATTCTACGGAAATTTTGATAATTGACCTACAGTTTAACGAGGATACCACCACTCATAAACATCATGTCCCAGCCAGGATTCGAATCTGAAGCCTGGGGTTCCAAATTGCTGTGAGTTTGGGTTCAAACCCTTGTAAAAGCGTAAAAATAGCTTTTATAGTCTTGAATAACTCCATACATTCTTATGTCAAAAAAAAAACCCCATTCCTCTAAATTTGAGGTGGAGATGATAAACCCATAGAGTAAAGATAGAACATGTCCCATAGAGAAATAGAGCATGTCCCTCTATTCTAAAGACATAGAAAGTTAGAGGGCAAACATGTCCCGTCCTTCTCGTGCTAGAGTTGGCGCTACATCGCCGCTTGGCTTTTTTCCTCGCACATTTATTTAGAAAATGTAAACATGTTATAAAATGTAAACCTGACGTAAAGGCCTGATGACCGGTCTGGCCCTCGGTGCTATGTTTCGGGTTTCATTCCGTCAGTTGCCATGGATGTTTGTAGCAATTCCGGAATCACTTTAAACCTTACGTCCGGTCTAATAAGTCTGTAGAGCATTGGGCGTAGTGCTGACAACATTGCCCGTAAGAAAAGCATCTTGTTTAGAAATCTGCCAGCTGGAAGACGGCATGGCCAGTGTTGCGCCACTCCATGATGAAACTCTAAACATGTTACGAAGCTATTCTGAAAATTCCGAGAAATTTTTTTCTTCTCAAGCCATACATTTATTAAACTATGTGCTTACTAAACATAAAAAAAGTCATAAGAAATGCTATTTTATTTATAACTATGATCATTTTGTATGAAATAGAATAAAACATTACAAAAAATGGCATATAAATGAATATTTTAATTTTTTTAAATTATTTTGAAGGAAAATATTACACAAGAAAGTTTATTAATAGAATATAAATGCCACATATTTAAAGAAATTAAATTTGCATTTATAACAACTAAAATAATCAACCTTTTCTTTTAAAACTTGTTATGTGATGCTAGTCTTTTTTTCTCCCTTCGTGCCAATGGCGTGGATTAGTAATGGCCAACAGTAAAGAATGTTGGCAAAAGTCGCCAAAAGTACAAAGTAAAAGTCGTGAAGAGAGTATGTTTGCCCCCAAATTGGCAACCCTGACGCGAGCTCTGTTATATTATGGGAAAATCTCGTGATATAAACTCGTTTCTTTAATCCATCCCGCCCTAGGGCTCTGTAACCAATATAGATTAGAGAGATCAGCTTTTCTAATGTAGGCCGATGAATGGAAAGAGTTTCAGGGAGGGCAACCACCCACACATGCATGTAGTGTAGAAGAAAAACCCGGGGAAACCTCCACCAGGCAACCTGGTGGAGGTTTGCCAAATCTGCACACTTTACCCATATTGTCACAATCTCTTTGAGGTTGCAACTCTCCTTGTTTATAACCAATGACTTCAAATTAATAAGATAATTTTAATCTTAATGATTTAACTCAACATTATTAACTTAATAAAAAATCATACTTATACTGACGCAATGGTATGCGTTGTTTTTTAGTTCAGTAAACCGAAGAACAATCATAATAAAAATTGAAAGATTATTATCTATTTATCCATTATAAAATAATTAATCGGAAGAAAATTACTTATTGATGTGAATTTAAAAATGAAATGACGATGATGATGGAATTGACACTGCTTTGGGAATAATTTGTACAGATAACTGCCCCATGTATGTGACTTCGTATGTGAGAAAACCGAAAATTGCCCCACAAACAGCCCGACACTTTTGCGCATATTATCACAATCGCCATCGAGACTCCTTGTTTCTGAAAGCAGTGATTACCTCCGGCACATTCGAACATCTGCCCATCTACGCGCAGGTTTCAATGAGCATAAAAGAGAATTGTATTCATTTAGGCCCCCAGGAAGAGCCTAACGGATTTTTAGATATTAATATTAAATAAGGGGCCTGAATGGCCGAGTGGCTAGCGCTCTGGCGCTTCGGTCCCACAGGTTTCGGGTTCGAGTCCCGGAGGTGTCATGGGTGTTTGTAGTGGTTCGGAATCCACTTTAAAAGTAGGTCCCGGTCCTAATAGTATCTTAGAGCTGGGGCATTGTTACTCCGCGTCCGTGGCTTATCTTCCAGTTACACGCGCCCCCTGAGTAATGCAAAGTGAGTAACGTCTGTGCAGCGCTTTGCCTTAAGGCATCCAAGACCAAGCTGTCTAAGTGTTTGCCAGCTGCATTAGAACAAAAAATATAAATATATTAAATACGAAGTAGAAAAAATAATTTAATCAATTTTTGGTTACAAGTTATTCTTTAAATAGAAAACACAAGTATAATTTTTAATTTAATTAAAAAAATGAAATTCAGATTTAAGTTGAAGAAATACAAATGCCCACAAAATTTAGATTTACCCATACAGATTATCAAGAAGTTTCATTTTTATAGAAATAAAATTGGAAACACCGAACCGAAGCTTTTTTATGCGTTGTTGAAATGATTCGCACGTATTTGACTGAAGCCATTAATTTAATTAATCTGTGCACCTGAATTTCAGACAGTTTGAGATTTATTTTTTCATTCCTGCAGTCTGGCAGTTCGCTCCGACGTTTGCGCAAACACTTGGCGATCTCAGGCTGTTATTCTTGGCCATTTATAACGGAAATTTGGACTGCCTTATAACTATCCTTTAACTGAAAACATTTAAATAAAGAACTTGGAGCAGTTTAGGCCTGAATGGCAGAGTGGCTAGCGCTCTGGCGCCGATTTATTGAACTTCCCGGCGGTGCCATGGATATTCTCAGTGGTTCGAATCCTCTTTAAGCCGTAGGTCCCGGTCTCATATGACTGGTAAGAGCGTCACGGAAGCAAAGTCAGACTTTATTTATCTGCGGTTGCTCCATCAGAAGTTGAACAGAAAGCTGCACCCTTCTTCCATGAGGGATAATGATAACAACAACAACTTGAGCATTTTGACATTACAATACATTTATTGTATGCAGATATATCTCAGCACCCATTTACAAACTTCTACAAGGTGTTCGAACAATCAGAAATGCTTTTTCCATACTGGTCGACATGTGAGCATTGCGTATGCAGAGATTTTATTTCACGTGCAGTGGTAGTATGAAAGTTGATTTATACGAAAGCGGAACTAACGCATATGCATTTATCTTTTACTGTGGAGTGTAATGAGCTAATGACATAACGTTTGTACATGCGACGACATTCCATAAGATCATTAATTGTTTGCAGGCCTGCACCAATGGAAATATGAGAAGGATTCTTTCCAGATTCGTCACGTGTAGTAAATGAACAATAAGAAAAACTTTGTGCCAGATCTTATACAGGGCAATACAAGTTTGTGCACGTTTATTACAGCGCATTTTGATGGGATATCCCATTTCATTATGACCTTGGAAGATTTCTGAGGCATTCTTCGAGAAAATAACGTACATACATAGTTCACTTTTGTGCAGTTGGTATGTTTTGCTGATGTTTTTTTTTAAAAAATTTTTTTTTTTTTAATTTATTTCCAATGGCAAGGCAAGTACAAGAATAATAAAAAATAATAATAACAATAATAACAAGGGAAAATATACAAAAGAATAAACGTCCAAAATGCAAAGATGACCGAAGTCATTGTCTTAAGAGTCCTCTCGCACGCCAGTAGAGCGCTGTCTCCGAATCGAGATGTACGTTGATTAAACTGCATATTGATTTAAGTGTTGTCCTTTTATTCCCTGATGTTTTCTATGCCATTGCAGTACCAGGGAAAGCATTTTGACTCTGATCCAGCATTGACTCTGTGATTCTCCCTCATTGACTATGTGATTCTCACCATTGACTATGTGATTCAGTCATTAATTATGTGATTCTCGGCATTGGCTATATGATCCTCAACATTGGCTATGTGATTCTCATCATTGACTCTGTGATTCTCGGCATTGGCTATATGATTCTCAACATTGGCTATGTGATTCTTATCATTGACTCTGAAGATTCTCGGCATTGATCTATGATTCTCAACATTGGCTATGTGATTCACAACATTGGCTATGTGATTCATCGTTGACTGCGATTCTCGGCATTGACTCTGGGATTCTTATCGTTGACTGCATTCTCTCGGCATTGGCTATGTGATTCTCAACATTGTGTATGTGATTCTCATTTTTGACTATGTGATTCAGTCGTTGACTATGTGATTCTTGGCATTGGTTTGTAATTCTCAGCTGCCTGCCTATTGGCAAATTTTGAGACAGGCGATGCTTTCTTTTTACGTGGTAGGGTTATCAACCTCACTCCCAACGCTCTACAATCATATTAGACCGGGATCTGCTGTTTAAAGTGGATTCCGAATAAATGCAAATATTCATGTCACCGCCGGGATTTGAACCCTAAAATCTGTGGCACTGAGCGCTCGTGTGCTATCAGGCCATCAGATCCTCGATATAACTTTATACCTCAGTATTTTGTCTGTCTCTCTCTTCATACACACACACACACACACACATGTATATATATATATATATATATATCCTAGTTATTATTAACTTTTTAACTGGGTAAAAATGCATGGATGCATTAAATAAATTAATCTCTAAATTACTTATAAGTTATGCTACATTTTGTTTATTTCAGAAATCTGAAATACAAACAAAAAATTGTGTTCACTTTACATAAAATAATTAGTTCCATACTTTGCTTAATATATTGTTGAAATATTCATTTTATTTATATTATATGCTTGAAGCTTTAAAATGATAAAACGTTTTCCTTTTAAGAAACAAAATGGATGTTCATATAACGCATCTGCTATTATTTTTATTCGTAATTTCAAGAAAAATGAAACGAAGTGTTTTGATGTTGTTCAAAGTGCTTCATGAATAAAATTTTCCCGTTATAGAATTTAAACAATTTATAATAATTTAAAAGGACGTTATCTTTTACAGATTTCTCATGAAATATATTACAAGAGAATGTTTATCTTATATTCTTTCCGTTGCAATAAATTACTTTTTATATGAAACCGCATCCTCTGTATATACATATCATTAACTTAATCTTCCGTGAACGAAACTGTAACTGAAACCTGCATGAATAATAACAAATAGTTGGGAATCTGGCTTACGTCACAAAAGACGGTTCAGCAACCTAGGCCATTAACCCCTATTTGCTTAATATAAATGTCTAGTATGTGTAATGTTGTCACCTCGACACTTTAATTATGCATTATAAAGGTAAATTAAATATTAAATATGGAATCGAATCAGAACAGATTATGCTGCAGTAGTGACAACTTTTTGTAATTAATTAAATATGGATATTTTTTTGTGTTAAGATACTTTATAAAATAAATTACATTAAGACTTTTATTATAAAATAAACTACATAAGAGACTTTTACATATAGATTTTTATTATAAAATAAATTAAATAAAGACTTTCACACATAGACTTTTTTTTTTAAGAATAAATTAAGTAAAGACTTTTACACACAGATTTAAAAAATCATGACTTTTACGCATAGATCTTTTATAAACTACTACACGTAAAAACTTTTACACGTGGACTATCTTTATAAGCTAAATCACATAAAGACTTTTTTAAACGTAGACTGACTTTTTTATAAAATAAATTACATAAAAAAGACTTTTAAATATAGATAATTTTTATGAAATAAATTACATAAAGATTTTTACTCATAAATTTTTATAAAATAAATTATATAAAGACTTTTATTATAAAATAAATTACATAAAGACTTTTGTACATAGACTTTTTTTTTTTAAAAAAAATTACATAAAGACTTTTACACAAAGACTTTTTTAAAAAATAAATTACATAAAGATGTTTACATACAGACTTTCTTCATAAAATAAATTACATTAAGACTTTAACTCACAAATTTTTATAAAATAAATTACATAAAGACTTTTACACGTATACTTTTTTTTTTATAAAATAAATTACATAAAAAGACTTTCACACATAATCTTTGTTTATAAAATAAATTACATAAAAACTTTTACACATACATTTTTTTAAATAAAATAAATTACATAAGATATTAATAGATAGTCTTTTTCATAAAATAAATTTCATAAAAACTTTTGCACATAGACTTTAAAAAAAATTAATTACATAAAAACTTTTACACTTTTATGAAATAAATTATATAAAGACTTTTATACATAGACTTTTTATATAAAATAAATGTTACGTGGTGCAAGTTGCACCTCTGATTTCAAGAATCTGAATTCGACTAGCTTCATCCTAGAGTTGTGTTTACGCCAAGTAGAAACCCGTAACCCAGAGCAACTCTCCTTAAAAAAAAAAAAAAAAAAAAAAAAAAAAAAAAAAAAAAAATTGGGCGTAGGTTGCAATCCTAGTATTCGTATTAAGGCTCTTTATAAAATAAATTGTAGACGGACTTGAATTGAGGAGAACGTTCAATTTAAGACATTCCATGTTTACTTTGAGTGAGAAATCTGCAAACCAGAATGTCATTCTTTAAAGCAGGGCTAAACTGTCTCCAAACTTTCAGCCTTAGGGCCATACTGTTTACTCAGTAAGTACCAAGGGCCAAAACCATTTTTAATTTTTCTGCCATTATCTATAATTTCTACACCAGTCGCCGAGTACGCGCTCTGAGCGAGCATACGCTTACTAAATTCGTTCATAAATTTAGCTTTTTCCGTTCCTGAGGGATTTTCAGAATAAAAATCATATGTTTGATTCAGGATATATACATTCCAAACATCGATATACATACATATGCGATACTCTTTAACCCCAACATAACTACCTCGGGATGTTCACTAGTTTATAATGTTAGTGGGATTCATATCAATTATTTGTTAGTTGTTGCTTAAGTTAATTTTTCTGCGTATTATGCTTGTCATTAAGCTTTACCCAGCAAATCAATAAAACCGAGTTATTATCATTCCGTGTTTTTTATCCAACTTATTACAGCAACAATAAGCTATTCGCTGTCGCGGGCCGGATGGATGACACTGGCGGGCCGGATTTGGGCCGGCGGGCCGTAGTTTGAAACCCCTGCTTTAAAGAAATGGGTGGATGGTGACACTACAATATTCGTATAAAGGCTTTTTTATAAAATAAATTGAGTTTTTATAATGCAATGCATTCAATGTAATTTGATTTGACATATTATAATAATGCAAAATAGTACACAGAAATAATTAAAAATAATTTATAATCACTAATCGTTACTTAAATTATAATTATATTTTCTGCTTATGCCTTTTATTATGCAGTGATAAAAATGTTTTGATATTACTGAGTAGTGTTCAAAACTATTGAAATAATTTAATTAAATAATTTCGTTTTTAATTATTTTGATTGTAAATCCCGAGTAGAAAAGTATGTATCATCATATTTTTAAAATTATTATTCCTTAAAAAAGGAATGTGTTTTACATAAACCTAAAAGTTCATTATTTTGTGAATAAAAATTTTGCCATACATATATCACTAATTATTATTATTATTTTCCATTTTACCATTTTTAAAATTTTATAAATAAATACATTGAAATTGCTAGAAAAGTAAAAATAAAAATTATTTTATGTTAGAGTTGTAACATTTTTGTATGTTAAGTACATTTAGATTTATTTAATGCATTTTTACATCGCACATTCAAAAACATTATAAAATGATTATATCATTTTAGTTTTATCTTTATAACAAAAAGATGGCGCCACAAGCTAAAAGATATTTCCGATATTAAATGCCCAACTTGTTAGTAACAACCAACAACAAAACCAATTAACGATTCAAATGTAAAATGGTTTAATAATTGAAATGCATATTAAATGAGTTTTGAAACATTGCATTTCATTATTTCAATTGTATGATGAATATATGAATGATAGCATTTATCATTCATATATTCATCATACAGTTGAATTTATGAATGATAGTAAAATGAATGAGTAGGAATAAGAATTTAATATGTATTTTATGAATTTTAGTAAAAATACAGTTCAAATAAAAAAATATTAATTTAAAATTGTAAAAAAATTTTTTTTTTTTTTTTAAAAATGTTTGAATTTTGAATCCTTACTGCCATTTGAAAAGAACTCAATCTGCCACATTTAATTTCAGATTTCGATAATGGACAAAAATCGAAACACATACCATTTAAAAAAACCTCAGATAATTTTGACTAGTGTTAACATTTTATAAATAATCCATACAACAGTAAAATTGAGTGTTATTATTTGAAAGTGATTTTATATTTTTTGCACGAAATCTGTTTTCTTATTATAACGAGTGGGCTGAAAAGTTCATAAGCTGACACATAGATGGCTCTACTAGTAATAAATCCATATGAATTTTAGTTAGCCCCTGACCTTCAAAAGACACGTGTATAAATTTGACAGCTGTTGCACTATTAGTTTGTGAGATATAGCATTTTTAGTGAAGCAACTTTAGTTAGTTTGCAAAAACGGATAAAAAGGAATTTCGTGAATTAATAAAGCATTGCTTTTGGCGAAAAAAATACTATTGAAGTCAAGGCTTGGCTTGATAAACATCATTCAGACTTTGCACCAGGAAAATCAACCGTAGAGAAGTGGTTTGCTAAATTTAAAAGAGGCGAAATGAGCACCGAGGACGATGCACGCAGTGTTGACGCCCCAAAGAGGCTATTACCGACGAAAACATCCAAAAGTCCACAAAATAATTTCTGATAACCGTAAAATTTGAAGTTGATTGAGATAGCTGAGACCCTAAAGATATCAAAGGAACGTGTTGGACCTATCGTGAATGAATATTTGATCTGCGAAAGCTCTGTTCAAAGTGGGTGCCGCGCGAGCTCACAATCGACCCGAAACAACAACGAATTGATGATTCTAAGCAGTGTTCGGAGCTGTTCAATCGTAATAAACACAAATTTTTGCGTCGATATGTGACAATGGATGAAACATGGCTCCATCATTTCACACCGGAGTCCAATCGACAGTCAGCCTAGTGGACTGCACGTGATAAACACTAAAAATGCTATAACTCACACACTAATAGTGCAACAGCCGTCAAATTTATACACGTGTCTTTTGAAGGTTAGGGCTAATTAAAAATCATATAGATTTAATACTAGTAGCGCCATCTATGTGTCAGCCTACGAACTTTTCAGCCCACCTGTTATTTTAACTAAATTAATTTTTCGAGTTTTTACCAACATTTAGATTAACTTAAAAATAAGTCAATATTTCGATATTATATTTTAATTTAATATTTAAATTTAGCTTTATTTCTATTACACTTTAACACAAACATAAGAATATATAAAGTCCTTTAGTTTATTATTTGGAAGAAAAACGAGTTGATAATGGAACTATTGTGTAGCAGTGTCTTGCATCAACACGATCTTCCTAATGAGGGTTTCAAGTTGTAATTCGAAAATGCATTCAGTTTCCTTTGACCCATATCTCAAGGAGCTATAGTTTAAATCAGGGGTGGCCAACCCGCTGCCCGCCTTAAATATTTTTCCTGGCCCATGAGATTTATCACACTTTTACAAAATAAATTTATTTTATAATGACCAAAGTAGTGAAAACTAATGTATTAAAAAATACATTATGTTTGCAAACCATATAATGAAAACTTAACTGTAGAAATTATGAGGAAAATTAACTTTGATTTTAAAATAATATTCTTGCGAATATATTGTATAATACATATTGCCTGTTTTATTGATGAGTTTACAGTTATGAGCTCGCAGAATAATTAAATTATATTCTGCGAACTCATGATGAGCGCGCATTTTGGATCATTAAATGGCAAGTTCAATGTTTCACTTTAAGTGACCTCAGTGACCATTCCCAGATACGCACAGTTGATTGTTGATAGCAGAACAAACCAGACTCTCTGTTGAAGTTGTTAGCGCTTTTAGTTCAACTTATATCTGCGAATCGTTTTTTTCGAAAATGAAATTGACGGAACACGAAACACGCTCAAACATAACGGACGCAACGCTCATTACGATGCGCAAGTACCCAAATTGAGATCTATTTGCAAAAGCCAAGTGAAAGAGTGGAGAAAAAAAATATCGCACTAGTACAATAAATATTTTTTAATTATTTCCTTTTTTTTTTTATTTCGTTTATATATATTTTATGTTCAGTGTTATATATTTCTTTACAATGTACGTTTAGTATAATTATTAGTATATTATCTACGTTCACATGTAAGAATAATAGTAAACAGAATAATAATAACTCATTATGTTTCCCTTTTTCACTCCAAAAACATGTCTATAGTGAGTCTAAATCTTTTTTTTTTTCTTTCTAATGCAGCTGACAAACATTTAGACAGCTTGGTCTTGATGCCTTAAGGCAAAGCGCTGCACAGACGTTACTCACTTTGCATTATCCAGGGGACGCGTGTAACTTGAAGATACGGACGCGGAGTAACAATGCCCCCTGCAACGCTCTACGATCCTACTAGGACCGGGACCTATGGTTTAAAGTGGATTCCGAACCCCTACAAACATCCATGGCACCGCTGGGACTCGAACCCGAAACCTGTGGTACCGAGCGCCAGAGCGCTAGCCACTCGGCCATTCAGGCCCTCTTGTAAGAATAATAGTAAACAGAATAATAATAAGTCATTATGTTTCCATTTTTCACTCCAAAACATGTCAATAGTGTGTCTAAATCTAATAGGGGGATATATAATTTTATATGCGGCCCGCGGAGTTACTACACATTTCAAAAGTGGCCCGAAAGATCATTTAGGTTGGCCACCCCTGGTTTGGAGGAATCGGTTCCCCTCCTAGAAAATAGCATTTCATTGTTAATAACATTGAGGTGCTTCTTGTATTATTTAAACCAGGGGTCTCCAAACTACGGCCCGCCAGTGTCACCAATCCGGCCCGCGACAGCGAATAGCTTATTGTTATTGTTTCTGTAATAAGTCGGATAAAAAAACACAGAATGATAGTAACTCGGTTTTATTGACTTGCTAGGTAAAGCTTAATGACAAGCAGAATACGCAGAAAATTTAACTTAAGCATAACAACTAACAAATAATTGATATGAATCCCACTAACATTATAAACAAGTGAACATCCCTCGGTTACCCTCGGTAGTTATACCTACCTACTTCCGCTTTTAACCACTAGATGTCGTCATGTCACGGTCGTATCGATACACACAATAGTAATTGTAGTAATTGAACCAGCGAATATAGCAAGCGTATGCTCGCTCAGAGCGCGTACTCGGCGGCTAGTCTATAAATTATAGATAATGGCAGAAAAATTGAAACGGTTTTGGTCCTGGTACTTACTGGAGTAAACAGTATGGCTCTAAGGCTGGAAAGTTTGGAGACCCCTGATTTAAACAATTGCTTCTTCATAAAGTTCTAGAGTTATCAAATTGTGTCAGATTTCCGTGGTTATTGAATTTGAAGGTTTTCATTTTTTAATACTTTATTATTATTATTATTATTATTATTATTGTCTTAAAGTAGCAGTAGTTTTAGATCGATTTATGTGCAGTTTGATTTAAAATATTACTAGCATTTTAAATTACTTTTTTAGAATAATTTTGAAATTTGTTTTTTTTTTTTAAAGTACTAGTACTAGTCTCCTTAAATACATTTTCGACCAATCATAAATTTGTAACTTAAAGCGATAAGAACTGTGTTGCCGAAATTTATTTCATAATGAACTTTTTCCTTTTTTTTTTTTTTTTTTTTTTTTTTTGGTAATATCTTTCTTCTTGAAAATATTCAAAAGCGTTTTTTAAAAAAGACATATTTTAATGCAATTTATTGTGAATTGAATTCAAATATAATTGGGAATTGAGTAAAGATAGAAACTTTGAAGTTGATTCCTACCTTTGTATCAATTCTAAATTTAAAAATGATAAGCATTCTCAAAGAATATAGTATGTTGTTATTCTAATGCAGAAGGCAATACAGATACAGTTAATTTTTATGCCATAAGCAAGGGCTGCACCGCTGTTACTCATTTAGCACCACCCAGGGGGTACGTGTAGTTTGAAGATAGGGTACGGACGCGAGTAACTATTCCTACAATGCTCTACGATCCTATTAGACCGGGACCTACAGTTTAAAGTGGATTGCGAACAAATATCTATGGCACAGCCAGGATTTAAACAGAGCCATCAGGCTCCCAGAGAATATATTTAAAGAATAATTATGTTCCAAAGACTGTTCTAATATACTGCGTTTTATTAAAGATTCTATATGTCACTTGTGCTAACATTTTGCTATAAAATGTAAATAATATGATTTTTGAAAAGAACTTCTTGAAAAGTGTAAAATTGAGGAAAATTGTGCGATTATTTGATGAACTTAGTGATTAATAAAAATATTTATAGTAAAAAAATAATCGACTGGGCAAAGATATACAGGTTATCCATAAAATTTAGAATTACGTTACGTGTTAAAAGTCACTGAAAGAAATTTAAATAAATATTATGCATAAAAAAAAGTCCGCGAAAGAAATTTAAATAAATATTATGTATAAAAAAAGTCCGTGAAAGAAATTCAGAAAAATACTGTGAATAAAAAAAAGTACATGAAAGAAATTTCAATAAATCATGAAGAATACCTCGTGAAAAAAATGAAAAAAATTTAATTAAATATTACATATAAAATGTCAGTGAAAGAAATTTAAATAAATATTGTGTATAGAAAATCAGTGAAAGAAATTTGAATAAATGAATAAGAATAGCTTTGTGAAAGAAATGTAAATAATTATTATGTATAAAAAAGCCCGTGAAAGGAAATTTAAATAAATCAATAAGAATAGTTCACGAAAAATATATTAGGTATAAATAAGTCCGTGAATAAAATTTTAATAAGTATTATGTATAAAAAGTAGTCCGTGAAAGAAATTTAAATAAATCAATAAGAGTAGCTTTGTGAAAGAAATGTAAATAATTATTATGTATAAAAAGAAGTCCGTGAAAGGAAATTTAAATAAATCAATAAGAATAGTTCGCGAAAAATATATTAGGTATAAATAAGTCCGTGAATGAAATTTTAATAAGTATTATGTATAAAAAGAAGTCCATGAAAGAAATTTAAATAAATCAATAAGAGTAACTTTCTGAAAGAAATGTAAATAATTATTATGTATAAAAAGCCCGTGAAAGAAATTTAAATAAATCAATAAGAATAGTTCGCGAAAAATATATTAGGTATAAATAAGTCCGTGAATGAAATTTTAATAAGTATTATGTATAAAAAGAAGTCCATGAAAGAAATTTAAATAAATCAATAAGAATATCTCGTGAAAGAAATTTCGTGAAAAAATAAATAAATAAATAAACCAATAAGAAACGATGAAAACGGTCAAGAACATGAGCTTTTTTTTTTTTATCAAGGAAACGAAAACTCCTCTATCGAAAACAATAAATAGCTTTGTGTATAAAAAGAAATTAATATTACGGTTAATTAAATCTAATAATTAAATGGATATATATATATATATATATGTTTACGAAAATATAATACAAATACTGTGATGATAAAGATCAACAATGACCTAAATAAAAATCTTAAAAAGACAATTTGGCGATTTTTTTTTTTTTTATATGCTTATTTATAGAACATTTAAATAAATTTAAAAACCGAAATTCCACTAGAACTATTATTTGTTCAAACAACAGATGCAATTCTGAGAACAATTATCTTACAGTTCTTTAAACGATGCCGAAGAAATTTAATACATCCTTGGAAAATAATTGTTTGGAATGTTTTATTATGGCCCTATTTTCGATTTATTGAAGGTGTTTTTAAAATAAATTGGATCATTTAGATAATGGATCTATGCTTGCATTGAATATTTTTATAGGTTTTAAGAAAGTTGAAATGTTTTTTACGTGAATTTGGGATTCACACGTTTTGCGATCCGAAAATAATGATTTTTATTTAAGATGTTTATTTTGAATTTGAAGTAAGAAAAAGAAAATAGTTAATTGTATTTTCATTCTACGTATTTCAATGCAATTCTATTTCGAAAAGAGCTAATTATTTTCAAGAATTCTTGGAAGTTTTATAATAGGAAAGTTAAACGAAAAAGGAATCGAAATAAAAACTGCAATGATGACCCACTTAAAAGTACTTTTATTTTCTTGAAATTTATTTTATTTTTTATTTTTGATATTACTGAAGATTTTTTTAGGCTGTCTGATTGAAATATATTTATTTTTAAAAGGACCTTTTTTTTTTAACTTTTCAGTTTAAAGTGGGTAAACAATGATTAGTCTCACATAAACAATTATCTTTATTCTCCTTTTTTATTAATTGCATTGAAAAGAGTTTCTAAGTTTTTATTCTGATAAATACTTGTTTTTCTAACTATATATAACATAAATTTCTTAAATAAATTTTTCTTAACTTATAGGAAAATATTATACACAAAATATCTATTATTTTATTTTAAAGTTCATATCTTAAATTTTGAAAAACTAAAATTTAAACTATCTTATAAAAGTTCGCGAAAGAAATTTAAAAAAATGAATAACAATAACTCGAGAAAGAAATATAAATGTTATGTATAAAAAAGGCCTTGAAAGAAATGTAAATAAATTAGTAATAATAGCTCATGAAACAAATAAATAAACCAATAAGAAACGTTGAAAATAGTCAGAATACGAAAAAATTGATCAAAAAAGAAGAACTCCTCTTTCGAAAACGAAAACTTTAATATTGCAGGTAATAAAACCTGATAATTAAATGGCCAATATATATATATATATATACTGTGATGATATAAAAATACCTTAATAAAAATCTTAAAAAAACAATTTGGCTGCTTTATAGAACATTTAAATAAATTTAAGAATAAAAATTCCACTAGAAATATTATTTGTTCAAACAACAGATGCAATTCAGAGAACAATTATCCTACACGATTCTTTAAACGATGTCGAAGAAATTTAATACATTTTGGAAAATAATTGCTTGGAATGTTTTATTATGGCCCTATTTTCGATTTATTTAAGGTGTTTTAAAAATAAATTGATCGTTTAGGTAATGGATCTATACTTGAAGTGAATATTTTTATAGGTTTTAAGAAAAGTTGAAATCTTTTACGTGTAATTTGAGATTCACACGTTTTGCGATTCGAAAATAATGATTTTTATTTAAAGATGTTTATTTTGAACTTGAAGTAAGAAAAGAAAATAGTTTAATTGTATTTTTATTCTATTTATTTCTGTGTAACTGTATTTCGAAAAGAGCTAGTTATTTTCAAGAATTCTTGGAAGTTTTATAATAGGAAAGTTAAATGAAAAAGGAATTGAAATACAAATGTAATGATGACCTACTTAAAAGTTCTTTTATTTTCTTGAAATTTATTTAATTTTTAATTTTTTATTTTTGAAGGTTTTTTTATGCTGTCTGATTGAAATATATTTATTTTTAAAAGGACTTCTTTTTTTAACTTTTCAGTTTAAAGTGGGGTAAATAATGATTGGTCTCACATAAGCAATTATTATTTTTTATTAGTTACATTGAAAAGCGTTTCTAATTTCTTATTCTATTTAATGCATGATTCTCTAATTTTATACGCCATAAATCTCTAAAATTTAAAAATAAAAATAAACAAATAATAAAATAAATTTTTATTATTCATAAAATAAAATAAAAATTAAATAAATAAATAATTTTATTATATAATTTTATAATAAAATATGTATTATTTTACACACTACAGATTTATACACACGTATTCCAAATCAAAGTATTCCATTCCAAATCACGTATTCCAAATTGTATAATATACAAAGGTTTTCTAGACTAAACAAAACATACGCCGAATGGACTTTTAAGTAATGGAATGGAATTTTAAGTGGATAAATGAGCAAATTGGAGAATGGCAATTTCACAGATTTGCTATGTTCACTTCATGCTTAGATTTGCTAACTTTTAGATTGCTTTTGAATCACTGCAAAATATTGTATTGTGTAGCAATATTATCGTTAATATTCTAAAACACTCTTTTTGTATCTTTAATGAATAAAATATAACCACATTTTTTTGTGTTTGTCCGTTGACAAAGATCTCATCTAACGGAACATTGTTAACATACTAATAATTTATTTTAAAAGGCACTCAAATTCAAGACCAATAATCTATGGAATTCATTATACAAAGAATCATCCATTGCCACTCCCTGTGTACTTGGTTCAATGAGTTCAAAAACTTTGTTTACTTTTTCAATAGTTCGGCATCGACAACTGGTCCCTAATTGTACTGAATTTAAGTTTAACTTAATTTCTTTTATTTTGTAATTTACTTTTTTATTATTAGTATTTTTATCTTTTTTTTTTTTTTTTTGTGTACCATTAAACTTGAATTTTTAGAAACATTATCTTGTATTTCTACTAACCTTAATTAAGCAGCCAACTAAAATTTAAAGCATATTTATGAATTAAGATGAGGAGGTTTAAGGGTATTTCCCTGTTGGTACTCCGTAATCGGTACGCCAGTTGCCAGTCCGTTGCCACTATTGTGAAGAAGTACTTTCCCTCTATTCTCCAAAGGCTTGAAGCTCATATTTTTTTTTTTTTACTAATTTTAGAATCACTCATTTTTTGACTGAACATGGTAATTATAACTCTTAATTAAACAGTCTTAAAAACTATGTTCAAAAGAACTTTGCAATTTCAATGTAGATGGAATACAGAATATAAATCACATTGTTTTTAGCTGCTCCAGTCTTGAACATCCTGGTAAAGATTGAAGGAAAGAACTATAAGCATACAAAGCAAATTTGTTTTGTCCAAAACACGTATATCAAATTGTATTTATTCGAGTGATATGAGTGGATATGAAGCACTACTGTATGAGGAGACTTTCTATATACTACACCCTTATAAAAATAAAATAGTTTTATAAAGTAATTTTAAAAGAAAGTTATTCAACAGTTGTGTGCACGTAAAAGAAACTTCTTCAATGGCGCAACAGCCCCAAAGTGAGCCAAGGCCGTCTGACCATTGGAAGATTTTTTGAGACAGGAGATATTTTCTTTGTACGTGGTAGGGTTGTTATCCCTATGTTTAACAGTCATATTAGACCGGATCTACGGTTTAAAGTATATTCCGAATCACTACAAGAATCCATGGCGTCAAAAAAAAAAAAACTCGTCCACTCGAACCCGAAACCTGTGGTCTTGAGTGCCAGAATGCTGGTCACTCGGCCATCAGAAGCACCTAAAGAAATCACACCCATTAAAAAGGAAACACATACGAGTAATAACCCACCATCTCAAATTACACTTGTTCAGTAAAGACAAAAACGCCTTTTCCCCCTTTAAAGTTTTCTATTCTCACTGGTTTTCAGACAAAATCGTTGAAGTAAAACGCTTGGGCGACGCAGTCGTAACATTTCTTGGTCGAATTGAATCAGATTGCAGTGTTAGTGTACATACCTACGGAAGTGAGGATCAAATACTCACCACTAACAGAAGCCCCACAGTACTGTTGAAGTGAATAGTCATGTATCCAGATTCGTAGTCATACTTGTAGTCATACCGTAGTCATACCCATATTATTATGACGTTACAATCTTGTGATAGTAGAAGTCTTCGTTACACGTTAAACGCTAGTTAATCTGTAGCCCTTCGCCGCACTTTCTTACTCATTGCTTTCAACTTGAATTTCATCAAACTTCTCTACGGTAGACATCTGTAAAACACCAGAAAGGTGATTCTTCAATCAATAGTTATACCTAGTTTTGCATACAGACAGATTTGATTTGTCGATCTACCGTCATTTTTTTTGTATACTTTAGGCTAAGTAGGCCGGGACCTAGACTTTAACATGGATTCCGAACCACTCACAAACATCCATTCAAACGCCGGAAATCGAACCCGAAGTCTGTGGTGCCAGAGCGCCTGCCAATTGGCCATCAAGCCACACACACCGGCAGGTATGTATGGGTTTTAGAGTAACATAAAACGACCAAAATCCCTAAAACTTAATTTTCACCGATTTGTTTTTAGTTTGCCGCTCTACGGTCATTTTGTACACTACCTACAGTTTAACGTGGATTCCGAACAATTTAAAGACATTCATACCACCACAAGGATTTTAACTTGAAGCCCGTGGTACCAAACGTCAGAGCGCTAACCCATTGGCCATCAGGCCGCTCACCAATAATTCGAGACTCGGGCGAATACTGAGAACTGGCTTTTCTTCCAACACATTTTTTCCAACAAATTAACATTTTTTTCACAATGATTAAATTTTCAGTTCATTTTAAAGTAATTGTGGTTTCGTTAGGATTTAAAAGTCATATTTCTGGTGTTTCACTGAAATCTGTTTCTAAAGAGTCGTCTAGACAAGAAAACCCAAAATCATTCTCGAGAACCAATTATAAAACCATTTGTCTCAGTGTGGACAGAACCCTCGTAGTGAGTCAACTGTCTCCGAAATCATTCCGCTCCAACCAGAGTCGCATTTTCAGCAAATCAAAGGAATTGTCACAGACACCAATTTCCACCAACTGTCACTGACAGCAAAGATATAACGAGGCTTGTTTCCTGCTGTCAGATTGGAGACATTTGGGATGAACCAATGGGCAAGTAAACACCAAAAGTAATCATTAAGTAAATTTGAGGGCAAAGTGGGTTAGTGGTCACATAAATACTAAAAGAATAAAAGTAAATGTATAGTCCTCAATGGAATCGTGGTCAAGCACAGAATACCAAAAGAGAAAACTAATTAAATTTATGGACTTGTTAGGCTACTGGTCAAATAAATACTAACAGAGAAAATTAAGTAAATTTCTAGGCTTTGTGGCCTAATGGCCAAGTGAAGAGTAACAAAAAGAAATTCAATTATCATTTTTTTTAATGCAGCTGGCAAACACTTAGACAATTGTCTTTCATGTCTATGGTTTAAAATGGATTTGTAGAACACTACAAACATCGATGGCACTACCCCGCAACGGTCTACGATCATTTAAAACGGAACATGGTTTAAAGCGGGTACAAACCGATGGCACAGCCGGTCTCGAACGCGGAACATGTGGTACTGAGCGCCAGAGCTCGGCCATCGGGCCCCAGAAATTCAATTATATTTATGAACATAATGGAATATGTAATAACCCTTTGAGAAGGTTATCTCTTAAATTCACAATTACATATATGAATTGTTTTTTTATGCTTTTTAACATATAACTTAAAAAATTGGTTTGATTAAAAAATTATATTTTCACAATTATTTACAAAAATGTTTCTGTTAAATAAAAGCAAAGATGCAAAAAATACACACACACACACACACACACACAAAAAAACACAAAATAATATATATGAACAAAATTTGTTGTTTGAATACTTCAACAATTCAAACAGCAAATTTTATTATGTATTACATTAAATTAAAATAATAAATAAACAATTAATAACAATTAATATATATTATATTAAATATGTTTCATAAACTTTTTTATTCTAATATTTCTTAACTAAATTATTTCATAAGTGAAAACCAAAGAGTCGTAAAGTGAACAGTTAGTGAAAGAGAAGAATGAAAAGTAAGAAAAAATTTTGAAGAATTTTCAGGATATTATTTATGAGAATAAAAAAAATTCCTTATTTTTTTTTCTGGAATTTCCATTTTAGAAGCACCTTTGTTGAAAATATTTTTCTTTTGTAAATTTTTTTTTCTTCTTATTCAACTCGGTTTTGCAGGATCCATTCTCTTTCGCGTTCGAGAACTAAGAAATGGTGGCGGTCATTTAAACTCGTTGCTATGACAACGATAATCCTTACGTCATCTGCCGCGAAAGTGACGTCAAGCTCCGAACGAACACAGTTACAGAAAAACGAACTAAACGGCACAACAAATAGGCTTAGAATGTCACGCAAGAACAAAAACAACTAGCGATATTTTGTCATAAGAATGCTCTAGAGAGCACGAATAATTAATGAAATTTATTCTCACTTGAATGAAATGTTTGCTGATGTGTGCATGAAATAGTTATTATGACTACTGTAAAACATTAATGACATGATATTAAATTAAATTATTTTATGCTCAATTAATTAGAAGGAAAATAAATAATTATTAAATATTTTGGTTTTTAAGCACAATAACTGACTTACTGAAAAATATTATTCAATAAATGAACCACTAAAATTAAACAATTTAAATTTTAAACTATTTAAAACTGCTTTTAAAAATTAATTTTATCGAACAGCACTTTCTGCAGATTAAATACTTATATTTGATGAGGGTTATTTTCATTTTTAGAAGAGATATTTTTAACGAAATTCGTATTGTGGAGTGTTTTGTTGAATAACTAAATAAACGTTTAATTTTAAAATATTTTAAAGAGACAAAAAATTAAAAGTGATTTATTAGATTGTGATTGATGGTAAACCACAAACTGAGAAAGTGTCTACTCCAAGGGAAAAGTGAGGGAAGCTGAACCTTCCCCCGCAAATGCACATACTTGATAGTGTAATGTCTTGGCCTATATAAGACTTATAACGGCTTTAAGAAGAGGATCACATTCTGCTTCATGGGAACACTTTAATTTTTATTTACAATCACTATATATACACAAATAATGATTTCTGGATTATTATACAAAGATATGAAAAAAAGTAAAAATAAAATTTGGGCACTAGATCACGATTAAATCACAAGGACAGTTTACTCCAAGGTCGGCGATTTTTCATAATTCTCGTCTACGTCGAATATAACTGTCTGATCTGCGGCAGACTTTAATTATCGCAGGGCCTGATAAACGAAGCCATAAGAAGTTCACTTTGAAGAACAGGCCGAAACTCTGGCCTATTCAGTCACTTCAGAGAAAAAAAAAGAAAAACAACACTTCCGGGTGACTCGTCGCAAAACTCTCTTCTTTCTTTATCAAAAACTTCTTTTTAATACAATCTGTTAAGAGAGGGATCAGCTTTCCTCACTTCCCATTTCTCAACTCTTGGTCTATCACCAGTCACGATGAAACAACTCCTGGTATAGTTCATATTCCATCTGTAGTTGTTCCGACCTGTGAAGGTCGCACAGACATTTGCTAGTTTTCTGATTCTCAATATGCAGGATACTGAATATCTGCTGTCAGATTTGAATGACAGGTTGTTCTCATTAGTACAAAACACTAATTACATATAGTATAACTATCCACAATACTTCTTGTATGCTGTCAAATTTGAGTGATGGGTTGTTATTATATACTTGTCAAATAACATGCATTCCTCTCTCATGGAAATGAAATGCCAAAACTCCCATTCCCATAAGAAAAAAGATGATACAACAGTAAAAAATTTAATAATGGATATATTCAACAACTTTTGCCAGCAGCTAGTGGAAATGACGTATTTATTCAAGACATTTTCATGAAGGTGTCTAGCCCAGGGATGTTCAAACCAAAATCTTTCTTGTTGCCAATAAATTCCGGCTATTTTTCTTAGTCGTCAGATGTTCATTTTATTTTAAAAGCTTAATCGAAGTCTTTTTGAAAAAAATTTCAGATTTATGTTGAAAGAATAAAATTAAGGATATAATTTCCCTTTAATTTAATAGAAGAGTAAGAATTTAAATTTTAGAAGATATTTTATTCAATGATTTATTATGTCATTGAAAGATTATTTCTTTGGCTAGTAACAAAGTAGTCTTTATGCAGGTTACCAGGCTAGCCTGTCGATAACTTAAGCGCAATAATGATGAACTCAATTAGTAGTCGATAACCAATTCAATAATGAAGCTTAATGATAAACTCAATTAGTAGTCGATAAATTCAATAACTGAAGCTTAATGATGAACTCAATTAGCAGTCGATAGCCAATTCAATAAGTGAAGCTTAATGATGAACTCAATTTGTAGTCGATAATTAATTCAATAAATGAACCTAGTCGATAATTAATTAATGATGAACTCGATTAGTAGTCGATAACCAATTCAATAAATGAACCTTAATGATGAACTCAATTAGTAGTCGATAATTAATTCAATAAATGAACCTTAATGATGAACTCAATTTGTAGTCGATAATTAATTCAATAAATTAACCTTTAATGATGAATTCAATTTGTAGTCGATAATTAATTCAATAAATGAAGCTTAATGATGAACTCAATAAATTAGTAGTCTAGTCTCAATTCAATAAAGTAATATTAATCGATAAAATTCAATTACTGAAGCAATTAATGATGAACTCGATTAGTAGTTGATAACCAATTCAATAACTGAAGCTTAATGATGAACTCAATTAGTAGTCGATAGCCAATTCAATAACTGAAGCTTAATGATGAACTCAATTAGTAGTCGATAAATAAATTAATAAATGAAGCTTAACGATGAACTCGATTAGTAGTCGATAGCCAATTCAATAACTGAAGCTTAATGATGAACACAATTAGTAGTCGATAACCAATTCAATAATGAACCTTAATGATGAACTCAATTAGTAGTCGATAACCAATTCAATAATGAAGCTTAATGTTGAACTCAATTAGTAGTCGATAAATAAATTAATAACTGAAGCTAATAGGCGATACTCAATAAATGAAGCGTAATGAACTCGATTAGTAGTCGATAACCAATTCAATAACTGAAGCTAAAACTAATTAGAGTGAACTCAATGATAGTAGCCGATAACCAATTCTTAAAATAAATGAACCTTAATGATGAACTCTTAAGTGATGAACTCAATTTGTAGTCGATAATTAATTCAATAAATGAACCTTAATGATGAACTCAATTAGTAGTCGATAACTAATTCAATTCAATAACCGAACTTAATGATGAACTCAATTAGTAGTCGATGAACTCAATTCAATAACTGAAGCTTAATAATGAACTCAATTTGTAGTCGATAATTAATTCAATAAATGAACCTTAATGATGAACTCAATTAGTAGTCGATAACCAATTCAATAAATGAACTTAATGATGAACTCAATTTGTAGTCGATAATTAATTCAATAAATGAAGCTTAATGATGAACTCGATTAGTAGTCGATAACCAATTCAATAAATGATCCTTAATGATGAACTCAATTAGTAGTCGATAACCAATTCAATAAATGAACCTTAATGATGAACTCAATTTGTAGTCGATAATTAATTCAATAAATGAACCTTAATGATGAACTCAATTTGTAGTCGATAATTAATTCAATAAATGAAGTTTAATGATGAACTCCAATTAGTAGTCTAGTCTCAATTAGTAGTATTAATCGATAAAATTCAATTACTGAAGCTTAATGATGAACTCGATTTGTAGTCGATAACCAATTCAATAACCGAAGTTCGATGATAAACTAAATTAGTAGTCGATAACGAATTTTTTTATTTTATTTCTTGTTCAAATACAGTCGCCATTTGCCACTCATTAAAATTTCCAAATATCGATTTGAAAAATAAAAGTCTCTTCCAAAATTTATGCATAATTTTTATTTGTAATAGTTCCATATTTTTATTTATTCTATGTTATGTGTAAAAAGTATCCGAACTATATAATTTTAAACGCATGCCTAAAAGATGTCTCTGCAATTTTTTTGTAAGTTGGTGGCACTATACTGAGTAACAACGCAGAATTTGAGCTCTATTTGTCACTCAGTTTGTTGACAAGCAGCTATTTTTCCAACCAAACTTGTTGAGTGCTTTGCGATGTTTACAATGAGTTCAACAAAGAGTTTGCTTTAAATTTTATGTTTCAAATTCAATTTGGGGTGTCGAATCGATAAAAACATTGCAGAAGATCGTTGAATCGGTGAATCGTTCATGCTTGAAGAATATTTATTATATTGATTATTCGTACATTATTTTATAAAATCATTGATTTAAATATCTTATAAACGATTTAAAGTAAATTAGTGAAAGAAGAATTAATTTGAATATTTTTTTTTCGATATTCCATGCATTTTTTTTTTATTATTTATGCAGAAGATATGTAGAAGATAGCCACTGTTTCATTTTTTAAAATTATTTATGTAGAATATAGCTTTTCTATTTTTAATTATTTATGTAGAAGATAGCTACTGTTTTCTTTTTTTTTTAATTATTTATATTGAAGATAGCTACTTTTTTTTCCTTTTTAAAAATTGTTTATGTAGAAGATAGCTACTTCACCCCCTATTTGTTAATTTGTTGTTGACTTCTTTTGAAATTTTAACGCTGTCAAGTAGAATATTGAATTATAATTATAAAGAACTTTATTCTTAGGAAAAAAAAAACCCACATTTAAAATTTAATATTTTTAATGTTTTAACATATTAAAATTTAATATGTTTTAATGTGTATTTAATATATTTTCTCAATATAATATGTTTGCCTTTTTCAATTTAGAATATTTATTGATTCAAAAATACGAAAGAATTGTCCAGGATGCACTATTGCAGTCCTACATTCATATTATGACTTCAAAACACATACGTGTTAAAATGCTTCATAGAAATTTATGCATAAAATAACAGTAATGTGCTTTCTTCTTTATCAATAATAATGACGACTATTTTATAAACAATAACAAAAATAATTTTATTTAACAAAATTCAAACTGAGAAGGCATTACTCCTACCAGTGAAAAACTCTTATCCCGATTTCCTCTACATCACATAGTGCATACAGGCATAGTAATGTTAAAAAGCATTCAATGGAGTCGAGAAGTGGTAGCTGATTTATCTCGTTGTGGTCGACATTCAGCTGTCACGAAAGTAGAAAACTCAGAAGAAACAAGAAATTAGTAGTCACGAATCATTAAGTGTGTCATAGAGAGTTGGCTCGAGAGTGCATCTTTTTAAATCCGTTCATAGGATTTGAATGATATTTCGGCATAAAATGTGTTGAAGCACGTCTAGTTCGAAAGAGCTCAAAACTAAGCATCGAAAGCATATCAACTTTTGCACTTCTTAGGACTCCGGCGACATGAAACTCAACGAAAGTCAAATTGACCGAGCACCGTATTCTCCAGACGTTGCACCATGTGATATTTTTAATTGTTCCCAAAGTTAGAATTATCACTTGAGTAAGTGTGGTTTGACGCAAATGAGGTCAACAAAGAAAATTTGCTGAAGGAAACGAAGGCCATATCTCAGTTAGCCTCCAAAAATGTATCAAGCACTTTCATTGTAATAGATTCAAGGGATCCTATTTAAAATAAAAAAACAAAAACAAATTGTGATCGATAAATTGATTCTTTTGGGATTTATGCATCAGTTCCGGATACTTTCTCTTCTGCGCGTGTTTATCACTGAACATTAACACATTACTACCTGCCAAATTTTATGTTCATTTTACTTCAAATATATGGGCCTGAATGGCCGAGTGGCTACCGCTCGGTACCACAGGTTTCGGGTTCAAGTCCCGGTGGAGCCATGGATGTTTGTAGGTCCCGGTCTAATAGGATCGTAGAGCGTTGCGGGGGTAGTGTTAGTCAGCGTCCGTAGCTTATCTTCACGCACCTTCTGGGTAGTGCTAAGTGAGTAACGTCGGCGCAGCGCCTGCCTTAAGGCGTCGAAGACAACTGTCTATGGGTTTGCCAGCTTCATTAGAACAAAAAAAAAAACTTCAAATGTGTAATTGATAATGTCCATAATAATGGTAGTAGCTGATGAATTTAATTTGTCCCATAATAATATTAGCAAAAAAATAAATAAATATGTGTGCATCAATTATTACTCAAAGTCTGGATTAAAATAAACAATCCAGTATAAATATTACTCTAATTTTTTAAGGTCCATAAACTTTCTGTCTGGAAGTACTTTTGACAGACAAAATTCTACATGATCTTTATTCTTTTCTGCAAGGAATTGTTTAGTGGTGCTTGAAACTCGTTTTATGGATTTTCCTTTTTTCAAAATCCGGAATAATGTAGATTTGGAAACTTCAATGCGTGAGATGCTGATCTTTTGCTGCTTCTTCAACTAAGGGGAATATCTCTAAGATTTTATCCTTAATCTTTGTATTTGAGTCCACAAAAATCAACATTAGTATAAGATTCATTTTGACGATTATTTTCGAAAGCACTTTTCCAAATTCTTTATAAGATCCTTCTGTTGTACTTAAATTGTTTTGGAGCTAATGCAGTTGCAATATTTCGTTTTTCTTCGAATGCATCAAGAGCTGGATAATCGCAACTTGATCTTTTCACGAAAGCTTTCATTTTTTTGCACCTTACTTTTACAATGTGTTGATATTTAACTAAAGTAAAACAATTGATTTAGATCACTGGATGAAATTAGAAAATTAGCTATAAAAGTAAGGTACCCTTTTTCTCTCAAGAAAAGATAGCATTTCTGTTCCCAGGGTAAAGGAATGTATTCTTTAACAAGTGCATAATGACAACACACCACTCAAACCTAACATCAGATAAAAAGTATCGTGGATATTTATATTACATGCAATTAGTTTTTTGTACTAATCAGAATAATATGTCACACAAATTTAACAGCAGAAATCAATGTCACAGATAATGAGACATCATAAAATTAGCGGATTGTCTGTTCGATCTTCAACAGGTCGAAACAATTAAAGATGGAATATGGACTACACCATGAGTTGTTGCATCTTGATTAGTGATAGACCATGGGCTATGGAAGTGTCGATTCCAATGAAAAATGAGGAAACTGACCCCTCTCCTTGAAGGATTTTCTTAAAGGGAGGGTTTTTGGAGAAAGAGGGAAGAGTGTTCTACGACGAGTCGACAAAAAATATATTTTTCTTTTCTCTTTTCAGAAAGATATTGAAAAGGCAGGAGCTTCCATCTGTTTTCAAAGTGAGCCCCTTGTGATTTCGTGTACCCCTTGTGGTTCCGTGTGATAATTAAGGTCTATAGTAGACCGGCGACTTAGATTCTTTGTAGATTTGAGTACACTGAAAATCTTCATTTCCGTCTTTGGAGTGAATTGCTCTTGTGAATTTAATTTACATCTTTAATTTTTTTTTTGTAAATAGAGTTCTGTATATAATATATATATATATAATGCTTGTAAATAAAAATTAAAATCTTCCCATGAAAATGAACCTCTTCTTGAAGCCGTTATAAGTCTTGTATATATCAAGACGTTATAATTATCAGATTAACTAAAAATGGAAGATATGTCAAAACAAATGACAAATGTTCTGAAACATTGGTTAGGATTTAAGGTTTCCCAGTTCTGTGCTACAAAATAACTTACAGCTACATTCGTCAAAAATTCTCGTTTAAATATTTACTTGCTATTATTATAATGAGACAGTGTAAGTAATTTTTGCATAAAATTAAAAATGGCAAACATGGTTCAGTTTTAGTTTAATAAAAACAATTATTTAAACAAAAATATTAATACATTTTATTCATGTTTCTTTTTTAATTTCACATGACATCAGATCTTTTGTCCATGATGTGTTAATCTAGATGCGAGATTCTAATTTAATTTTCATCACTACAATATTTACTGACCCAAAATACATGCCATTTTAAAAATTGCACTCAACAAAATAGATTGGATTGTTGTTGGAAGACAAATGAAATTGTTGAAAATTGTTAGGATCAACACATATTTGGAAAGTTGTCGGACATGTATATCTAGACATTTTCTAGATATGCATGTCCGAAAATCGATAAATAAAAAGTCAGTTATGTGGTTGGTTACTTCAAACTTCAAACTTTACTTCAGACTTTATATAGAGACTTAAATATGGATATCTATAGTGACTAGACAGGCAAAATAAAGTCTGGTTCCATCTGCGATGACAAGGTTATATCTTCTCATATTCTTAAAAATATGTCTTGAAGCGTTAGTTTATTCGCAATAAGCGTCGAAAGAAACAATTTGTTGCAGCTCTGATTTTGTTTCCTTTGCATTCCTTTTTTTTTTTAAATAAATAACACAAAATGTGTTGCTCAAGTATTTTTCGACAGCTAAGCAGTATCGGAAAATCTTTTGAAATATTGGTCGTTGAATTGAATTGAGTAATACGGATGACTTTTTTTATTAAATTTTAAATGTTTTGCCTAACTGTGTTTGTGATGAACTATTTGAGGCAGTTTATATATTTACACTTTTTTCTGTTCATTCATTCATACTTATTATGTTCAGTTTTGACACACACGTCTGATTATACTTGTTTTCAATTAGAATGACATAGACCAGAGGTGGCCAACCCGCGGCCATTCAATGAAAACCAATTATTAAAGAAATACATTATGTGTGCAACCATATATTCAAAAATTAACTGTCGAAATTATGAGAAGAATTTACTTTGATTTTTAAAATAATATTTTTGCGTGTACATGACAGATATTGCCAGATATTGATAATATTAGAGATAATATATCACAGATATTGATATATATATATATATATATATATATATATATATATATATATATATATATATATATATATATATATATATATATATAAAGTCATATACTTAGAGAAATTTTAAAATTTGAGAAATCTGGTACAAAAGTGGTTAGCACTTTTGGTTCAACTTTGGAAATGGAATTGACCAAACACACTAAACAAGCTCAAACATAACGGACGCTAACCTGCAACTTACGATGTGCAAATACCCAAATTGCGATACATTTGCAAATGCTAAGTGAAAAAGGTGGAGAAACACATATATATTTAGTAAAATAAATATTTTTTAATGATTTCGTTTTTTATATTTATATATTTGTTATATTTCATTTTAGGGATATATATATATACCCATTACGATGTGCAAATGCAAATTGCTTGAAAGAGTGGAGAAACACATATCGTACTAGTAAAATAAATATTTTTTAATGATTTCGTTTTTTATATTTATATATTTGTTATATTTCATTTTTAGGGATATATATTTCTTTTCTTCTTATTTTTAGTATTATATAGTTTCGTTATATATTTCTTCTACAATGTGCGTTTAGTATCATTGTTATTACATAATCTATGTTTACATGTAAGAATAATAACTCATTATGTTTCAATATTTCACTCCAAAAAAATGTCTATGGTGGGTCTAAAGGTAATAGGGCACATACAATTTAATATGCGACCGGCTGAGTTAGGATGCATTTCAAAAGTGGCCCGCAAGATTATTTGGGTTGGCCACCTCTGACATAGACTGTGACTGGAAGAACACATGATGCCATAAGTTGCTGTTACCCACTGCGGTATATGTTATTTTGACTCATACATCTGATTATACTTGTTTTTTGGTCAGAGTGGCATAGACTGTGACTGGAAGAACACATGATGCCATAAGTTGCTGTTACCCACTGCGGTATATATTATTTTGACTCATACATCTGATTATACTTGTTTTTTGATTAGAGTGGCATAGACTGTGACTGGAAGAACACATGATGCCATAAGTTGCTGTTACCCACTGCGGTATATGTTATTTTGACTCATACATCGGATTATACTTGTGTTTTGGTTAGAATGGCATAGACTGTGAATGGAAGAATACATGATGCTATAAGTAGCTCTTATCCAATTCGGCAAATGTCATTTTGTCTCACACATGCGACTATACTTGTTTTCAGTTAGAATGGTATAGACTGTGACTGGAAGAATACATGATACCATACGTAGCTATTACCCACATATGTCAATTTAACTTTAAATACCAACTTTTATACCAAAACCTTGAGGAAAAACTTTTGAAAATGACACATTCAACATGATTGAGCTTGGATTTAATAAAAATAATAGATACGTTAATAATATAAAATATTTTATTTAATATTTTCTAATTTGCTAATTGATGTCAATGCTACGTAGTTGGATGTAGACCTTCCATCAAGTTTTTGTATTATTTTTCTATCACAAAGAATCTAACTGTGATGGCAATCACAATGGCAGCTATTAGGAATGATTTTTTTCTATAATTCATTACTTACCAAATTGAAAAATATTTTGCAGTAAAATTGCACTCAATAAAATAACTCTGGTCGTTGCTAACTTATTAATGGTAATGGTACAAGCTTATTTGTATCAACGCATATTTGGTAACAAACGGTTTTCGATTATGAACATTAACAAATCTTAAATTATAAAGCGTTTAATCAATCTGTCGGAGATGTTTCTGCCAAGTCGAGTCCAACTGACAATGTGCACAGCTAGCAGGTAGGATGTTCAAATTCATTGGCAGCATCTAACATTCACTGTTTTCAGAAACGAGAAGAATAGACTGCAATTTTGATAACGTCTTGCATCTTACCCAACGTCTAACGTCTTGCATCTTGTTTAACGTCTAACGTCTTGAATCTTGTAACGTCTAACGTCTTGAATCTTATCCAACGTCTAATGCCTTGAATCTTGTAACGTCTAACGTCTTGTAGCATCTAACGGCTTGCATATTTTTTAACGTCTTGCATTTTGTTTAACGTTTAACGTCTTGCATCGTTATAACATTTAAGGTCTTGCATGTTTACATCTTACTAGCTACCTGTTGGGTATTTTCAGGGTGTCCTAACATACACCAAGCACAGCAGGTACCAATGAAAAGTCCCCAGAAAGCAATGTCCACACTCTATCGCCCGCTTATGGGCTATTCATAGTAAATTGTAAGATGAGACCCATAAAAGTTCAACAGCAAAATGGAGCTAATTATAATTGAAATGATTCACGACCCCGGATTACTAAGATTTACGAAATAATATATTCAAAAACTTTGTATAAAAGAATTGCAATAAAAAAAAAAGAACATTTGCATTCAAAAGCAAAATTTTAAATAAATTAGAATTCTTTTTAACAACAAAAGAAAAAAGGAAAAAAAAAACCCTTCACCTAAAGGAAAACGAATAGAAAGCCCTTCTCTTAAAACGCCCAGGAACGGGTTTATTCAAGAAAGAGTTGTTTAGCTGCGCATAATTTGTTCGAAAAAGAACCTTCTACGTCATTAATTTCCTTAACTGCAATACAGTGAGAGCCTTTTATATATTTTTTTCATTCTATTCCGCTGCCGATTCCTCAATTAATTTCAGTTCTCCGAAAAACAGAACTCTCCGGTGATTCTCCCGACGTATGCTAATGAAAACGAAGCTATCGACGCACTACAAAGAAATGTCCCCGAAGAGCTTTGAAATCCGCTTCTCCTTTGTTCTTGGAGAGGGAAGAGCGATATTACACAAATAAAGAAGAGCTTTAATTCAAGAAAAATAGAACGCGAGAAGAGATTTTTATGTATCTGCTGCATTACCGGATTTTGAGGAGAGTTTCACAAAAGTGTCTAATTCGCTAAGACTAATGGTGAGAGAAAATCGATGTCTAATAAACAGTTTTTTCAACTGCTTTCGAGTTTTATTCCTTTACAAATCTGTTGATCTTGTTTAGTGAATATTTTGCAGCAAAATATATAACCATTCATCAAATAAAGACATCTCATTTCTGTAACAATTTTAGATGATGATAATTTTTTTTCAATAAAATAATAATGGAATTATTTTAATAATTTCTATTGTATTAATTAATTCCTTTTTATTTTTTATTGAGAAATAGACAATGAGCATTCTAAATATCAAAATTTACTTATTGTGTAAAATAATTTTGTAATATTATTTTGTAACTGCCTTTGAGGCCTGTTGGTCATTTTTGTTAAGAATGTTTGGCTTTGTTCCTTTGTAATTTTGCTTTGTTTATATGTTCTTCTTATTTCTACGATAACTGGTCAAATTTGTATGGATTGAGTTCAAATAAAGCCATAGGTAACATCAACAATATTTTGTAAATGTATCGTTTGTTTTATCATAATATTTATACAGAATATGCATGCTAATATGTGTTACATAAATACTATTTCTAAAAAAAAATCTACTTTTTAAAAAACTAACATCATTGACATGCCGGCCTCATAGTAGGCCAAGGCCATCTACCTACAGGTAGGTTTCGAGACAACAGATATTTTTCTTTTTACAGGGTAGAGTTGGCAGTCCTATGCAAAACTCTCTGCAGTCATATTAGACCGGGACTTACGGTTTAAAGTGAATTCCGAACCACTACAAAAATTCATGACACCACCGGGACTCAAACCCGAAACGTATGGTACCGTGCATCAGAGCATTAGTCACTCGGTCATCAGGCCCCAACTGCGCCACTTTTACTCATTTAGTATTACATTTAGTATTACATTGGGGAGCATGTGCTTGAAGATATGCTACGTACGCGATTAACACTACCCCCCACAACGCTCAACGACCGCATTAGGCCGGCATCTATTATTTAAAGCGGATTCCAAACCACTATAACATCCATAGCCCCTCCGGAACTCGAGCCTTAAGATGCGGTTCATAGATCCAGATTCTAGCAACTCGGCCATCAGGCCCATAATTACAAGTTAATTATAATTGAAATGATTTATGACACCGATATTTTTAACGGATTACTAAGATCTATGAAATAATATATTCAAATAACTTTGTACAAAAGAATTGCAAAAATAAATAATAAATAAAGAACATTTCCATTCAAAAGCAAAATTTTAAATAAATTAGAATTCTTTGTAACGACAAAAGAAAGAAGGAATAAACCCCTTCACCTAAAGGAAACGAGTCGAAAGCCCTCCTCTTAAAACCCCAGAAACGGGCTTTTTCGAGAAAGAGTTGTTTAGCTACGAATAATTTGTTAGAAAAAAACCTTCTACATCATTATTTTCCTTAACTGCACTACACTGAGAGTCATTTTATATTTTTTTTATTCGTTCCATTTGCCGATTCCTCGATTCACTTCAGTTCTCCGAAAACGGAATCTCGAGAGAAAACTCTCCGGTGATTCTTCCGACGTATGCTAATGAAAACGAAGCTATCGACGCACTACAAAGAAATGTCTCTGAAGAGCTTTGAAATCCTTTGTTCTTGGAGAGGGAAGAGCGATATTGCAGACATAAAGAAGAACTTTAATTTAAGAAGAATAGATCGCGAGATGAGATCTTTCATGTATCTGCTGCCGCATTACCGGATTTTGAGGAGATCTTTACAAAAGTGTCTAATTCACTGAGACTAATGGTGAGAGAAAATCGATGTTTAATAAACAGTTTTTCTCCTGCTTTCGAGTTTTTTTTTCTTTTTTAAATCGGCTGATCTTGTTTCGTGAATATTTTGCATTAAAATACATAACCATTCATCAAATAAAGACATCGCTTTTCTGTAACAATTTCAGATGAAGATCATTTTTAAAATATAATAATAATGATGTTGTTGAATAAAATAGTAATGATAAAATAAATTGAATAAAATAATAATGATTATATTTTATTAATTTTTTTGTATTAATTAGTTCATTTTATTTTTCCATTATGCGACATTTTAAATAAAAATTACAATGCACAATCTAAATAAAAATTGCAATGCACATTCTAAGTAAATATTACATTGCACATTCTACGTAAGTAACATTCTACATGGTGAGAGAAAATCGATGTTTAATAAAACAGTTTTTCCACCTGCTTTCTAGTTTTTTTTACTTTATAAATCGGTTGATCTTGTTTTGTGAATATTTTGCATTAAAATATCTAATCATTAATCAAATAAAGACATCGGAATTTTTCTAAGAATTTCAAATAAAGATAATTTTTCTTCAATAAAATAATAACGGAAATTGTTTCAATATTTTTTGTATTAATTAGTTCATTTTATTTTTAGTTGAGAAACTGATAATGCACATTTTAAATAACAAATTAACATATTATATAAAATCATTTTGTTTTAAGTCTTTTTGGTCATTTTTGTTAAGAATGTCTGGTTTTTTTTCTTTTTGTAATTTGTTTATATACTGAGTAGCCAACCCAAATGATATTGCGGGCAACTTTTGAAATACATCATACGTCCGAGGGCAGCATGTAAAATTATATATTCCCATAACGTCTTGCATCTAGTAACATCTAACGTCTTGAATCTTGTTTAACGTCTAACGTCTTGAATCTTGTCTAACATTTTACGTCTAGCATCTTTACATTTTCCTAGCTGCCTGTTGGGAATTTTCAGTGTTTTCACCCGTGCAACAAGCAATGGAGGTACCAAACAGAAGTTTTCCCGGAAGGCAATCACCTTCCCTTATTGCCCGCAGATGGGCTGTTCATAGTAAAATGGAACACGAGGACCATAAATGTTCAACAACAAAGGGAAACTAATTAAAATTGAAATAATTCACGACATCGATATTTATAACGCATTACTAAGATTTATGAAACAATATATTCAAATAACTTTGTATAAAAGATTTACAAAAAAAAAAAAAAAAAAAAAAAAAAAAAGAACATTTCCTTTCAAAAGCAAAATTTTAAATAAATTAGAATTCCTTTTAACGACAAAAGAAAAAAAGAAAGAAAAACCCTTCATCTAAAGGAAACGAGTCGAAAGCTCTCCTCTTAAAACCCCCAGGAACGGGCTTTTTCAAGAAAGAGTTGTTTAGCTACGCATAATTTGTTAGAAAAGAACCTTCGACGTCATTATTTTCCTTAACTGCACTACACTGAGAGCCTTTTTATTATTTTATTTTATTCTATTCCACTACCGATTCCTCACTTCACTTCAGTTCTCCGAAAAACGGAATCTCGAGAGAAAACTCTCTGGTGATTCTCCCGACGCATGCTAATGAAAACGGAGCTATCGACGCACTACAAAGAAATGTCTCCGAAGAGCTTTGAAATCCGTGCTCCTTTGTTCTTGGCGAGGGAAGAGCGATATTAGAGACATAAAGAAGAGCTTTAATTTAAGAAAAATAGAACGCGAGACGAGATCTTTTATGTATCTGATGCTGCATTACCGGATTTTGAGGAGATTCTTTACAAAATTGTCTAATTCGCTAAAACTAATGGTGAGAGAAAATCGATGTTTAATAAACATTTTTTCCACCTGATTTCCAGTTTTTCTTTTCTGTAAAAATCTGTTGATATTGTTTTGTGAATATTTTGCATTAAAATATATATCCATTAATCAAATAAAGACATCGCTTGAAATTATTTTAATAAAATTTTTGTTATAAATAGCTCGTTTTATTCCCCAGTTGTGAAGCAGACAATGCGCATTCTAAGTAACAAATTTACATATTGTATAAAATCCTTTTGTTGTAACGCTTTTTGATCATTTTTGTTAAGAATGTCTGGTTTTTTTCCTTTTGTAAATTTGATTTTTTTTATATTATGGGTGACCAACCTAAATGATCTTGAGGGCCACTTTGCAAATGCATCATAATTCTGCAGGCCGCATGTAAAATTATATATCCCCATATTAGATTTAGACCCACTAAAAATTATAATGAATTATGAATTGAAGTATAATGAGTTATTATTTTTATGTTTACTATTATTCTTACATGTAAACATAGATAATGTAAACACAATAATACTACTACTAAATGCACATTGTAAAGAAGTATATAACACTAAAAATAAAATATAAAAAAATGTATAAATATAAACGAAATAAAAAAAAAAATGAAATCATTAAAATATATTTATTTTACTAGTGCGAAATGTGTATTTCACTTAGTTTTGCAAATCGATCTCAATTTGGGTATTTGAGTATCGTAATTGCTATTGCAGGTTAGCGTCCATTATGTTTAAGTGTGTTTTGTGTTGGGTCAATATCATTTTCGAAAAAAAAAAAAAAAAATTCGCAGTTGTAAGTTGAACCAAAAGCGCTAACAACTTCAACTAAGAGTCTGATTTACTCTGCTATCAACAGTCAACTGTGCATATCTATTAATGGTCACTGCGTCACTGAGGCCATTTAAAGTGAAACATAGAACATGTTATATTAGGTGTTCGAAGTTGTGCACGCATTGTGAGTCAGCAGAATATAATTTAATTAATCTGCTAACTCATAACTGTAAACTCATAAATAAACCAGGCAATAGAATATTATTTTAAAACCAAAGTTAATTATCAATCAAAGTAATTATAAAATAAATATATTTTGTAAAAGTGTGATAAATCTCACGGGCCGGAAAAATATTCAAGGCGAGCCGCGGGTTGGCTACCTCTGGTTTATATGTTCCTTTTTGTTTCTATGGTAAGTGGCCAAACTTGCATGGATTGAGTTATATGGGAACAAATATTGTATTTGAACAACAATGTTTTGTAAATGGATGGGTTTGGAAGAAAACCCGGAAACCTTTCGCTAGAGAACATCGTTAATGGGAAACGTTTGCAAGCACTGTTACAATCACTATAGTTTCTATTGTAGCATTTTTTTCTCGCTGGAAGAGTTTTGACATTTCATTCCCAGGAGAGAGGAATGTGTGTTATTTACAAATATATAATAACCCAACACTCAAGTTGACAAAAGACAAGCAGTATTATGGGTATTTATATTACATGGAATAAGTGTTTTGTACTAACGAGAACAACTTGTCATTCAAATCTGATATCAGACATTCGGTATCATGTATAATGAGACCTCCTGAAATTAGCAAATGTCTGTGCGACCTTCACGGGTAGAAATAACTACAGGTTGAGTATTAACTATACCATGAGTTGTTCCACCTTAATGGATGATAAAACACGAACTGAGAAATGTCTACTCCAACGAGAAGTGGGGAAAGTAACTGCTGCCCTTTTCTTGCTGGACTGCCTTAAAGGTGTTTTTTTTTTTTTTTTTTTGTGAAGAAGGGAAAGAGTTCTGCTAAGATTTTCTTCTTTTTTTCTGAAGTGACTGAATAGGCCGAACATTCCGCCTGTTTCCAAAGCGTTTCCCTTGTGGTTTCGTGTATCACGCCGTGTGATAATTAAGGTCTTCCACAGATCAGTGCATTGGATTCATTGTAGACTCGAGAACTCTGAAAATCTCCGTTCTTGGAGTGAACAACACTTGTGAATCAAATTATCTTTAAATTTCTTTTTTGTAAATAGAGTCATATTATATATATATATATATATATTTGTAAATAAGTATTAAAATGTTCCCATGAATTTGAACCTCTTCTTGAAACCGTTATAGGTTTGTAATATATAATTGAGGCGTTATACTACTCATCCCTCAATGTAGTGTCTGCAACTTATGTTAAGACCCTCATTACCTTAACAGCTTACCTCGTTACCTACGATGTCTTATCCGATGAAAAGTTACAAATAGGTGCTTAACAAGGAACTAAGTAAATTCTTGGTATTTGTCTATCACACATGGTGTTAATTAAATATATCGATCTTCTTTACCTCATAAATTATCTTTTTAATTCAATATTCCTAGTATAATTGCAAAGTGATTAACTGACAGCATAAAATTAAACACTGAGAATCTACAAACCGTCTGCTCTCTCTTTCTCCCATCAGAAATTCCGGGAAACCAGATGCCTACCGTCATTAAATGACATGTATAGAGTAGTAACAAAATAGAAGCCGTCTAAGCCTTTTCTAAAGGAACAGAAAGTTGAGGTAAACATCTGCCTTGATTTCCGTACTCGAGTTGGCGCTACATCTCCTCTTGGCTTCTTTTTCCTCAGTGCATTTATTTAGAAAATCAAAATACGTTTCTAAGCGATTCCGAAAATTCCGAGAAATTCTTCTACTCAAGTCATACAACTTTTTAACTAAAACCTTTTTAACGAAAAAAATATATTTGAAACTATTTATTATAAATTTTCTCATAAAAAAAAACAAAGAATGAAGAATGATGGCACAACATTGTTTAACGTAACATTCAACATAATAGCGTTGCTTTTTGTAAAGGCAAAGTTAGATAGTTAGAAACAAAATTTAGATGAAATATTCGACCACATATATATTTATATATTGAAACTTAAGGGTGGATTGCACTAAAAAAATGAAAGTTGTATTTGTATATCACACTTCCGCATGTCATAAAGATAAATTTTATTAGAAATACGTTTCTAATAAGATTAGATTAGATTAGAAATAAGATTTTTTGAACAAAAATACAGAGATTGAATTTCGTAAAACATCCATAATTTTTTTATTCCAGCGCTACTTATTCTAAATTAATCAGAATAAAAGCATGGCTGTTGCCAATCTACAGAAACTAAAGAAAGGAAAAACAGAGATCTAAATTAATTGTAGATAATCAACTGAACTCACGGTGAAGATATGGTATTATATGTATGCATTCCATGGACAGCATCAATCAATAAAGTTAAAATTAAGAATTTAATGTATAACATTATATTGATGTAATAAATGTGTGTCGGTGTGACTTTTGTAATATTCAAGTGGAAAAAGAAATTGATTGATTCAATGCTTTCTATTCTACGATTTGCTTATGTTCATAATTGAAAACTTTTGTTACCAAATACACATTGATACAAATAGGCTTGTACTTTATTAAATTAACGACGACCATAGCTATTTTGTTGAGTGCAATTTTACAGCAATATATTTTTCAATCTGGTAAGTAATAAATTATTGAAAAAGAAACATTCACTAATAGCTATCAATGTGATTGCCATAACAGTTAGGATTCTTTTTGTGGGACGAAAACAATACAAAAACTTGATGGAAGGCCTACATCCAGAGCTACGTAGTAAGTATTGACACCAATTAGCAAATTAGAAAATATTGAAAAAGTATATTTGTATTAGTAACGCATCTATTTTTTTAATTGAATCCAAACTGAATCACGCTGAATGTTTCATTTTCAAAAGTTTCTTTTTAATTGCTTGGTGTGACAAGTTGGTATTTTAAGTTAAATTGATATATACCGTAGTGGGTAACAGCAACTTATGGCATCATGTGTTCTTCTAGTCACAGACAATGCCATTCTAATTAAAAAAGTATAATCAGATGTGTGAGTCAAAATGATAGATAACGAAGTGGTTAACAACTACTTATGGCATCATGTCTTCTTCTAGTCACAGTCTATGTCATTTTAACCGAAAACAAGTATATAAAGTGAGTCAAAATGACATATGCCGAAGTGGTTAACAACAACTTATGACATCATGTGTTCTTCCATTTACAGTCTATGCTATTCTAACCGAAAACAAATATAATCAGATGTGTGTCAAAATGACATAACTATACCGAAATGGGAAACAGCAACTTATGGCATCATGTGTTCTTCCAGTCACTGTCTGTGCCATTCTAACGAAAACAAGTATAATCAGATGAGTGAGTCAGAATAATGCATTCCGAAGTGGATAACAACAACTTATGGCATCATTTTTCTACGTGTCACAGTTTATGCCATTCTAACAAAAAAAAAAAAACATGTGTAATCAGATGTGTGAGTCAAAATGGCATATGCCATTTGTTTCTACAGGTAAGAGCAATTCATGGTATCATATGTTCTTCCTGTCAGAGACTATACCATCCTACCCGAAAGCAGGTATACACAAATGTGCGAGTAAAAATGGTATATTAATTGCTCTTTGTCGAAATATTAAAAAAGAAGTCAATAAGAAAATATTAAAAACATGACCCCTGTTTTGACCACAAAATATATGCCTATTTATGTATTATGTTTTGTTGATATCATAAAAAACTACATTTGTTGAAATTAAAAGCTTCCAGAACCGTAAAATACTTTATCTCTACAAGCCATCTATTGAATAACACAATTTAACCGGTTTATGGTTTTACGAGCGTTTTCTTTTTAACAATGTAACCACTTTCATCCATGCTATACCGAATAACATACTGTTATTTCAAAAAGTTATTTTCTTTTTTGACGTTGTTTATAACCCCTCTTATATATAGGGTTATTAACTTGTTGTGTTTTGTCGTCGGCTGTATTAATATTTCTTGTGAACCGAATTGAAATGGAAGGATATTTCTAACGGATGCGTTTTCTGTAGTTGTAAATGCAAGAAATTAAGAAATTAATGTGAAAAAAACATCTTTAAAAAATCTTTAACAGAAACCTCTTTAGAATTATCCGTTATTGAATTAAAACAAAAAATAACAAGATTCGGAAAAAAAAAAAAAAGAAATAAAATAAAGTAAATAAATAAATAAATAATTGGATCGGCTACCCATAAAATTTAGAATTGAATATAAGAATAAAACACATAACAACAATCCTAAATAAACAAAAAAAAAAAAATATAATAATCATATCCAGTTAATTAATTATGTTCATCCGTTATCGTTCAAAATTGAAAAAAAGAAAACATCTTAAATAAAAAATAAACTGTAGAATTCGAAACAATTTTTAAAAAAAATCACGTGTAAGAAATTAAAAAAAAAAAAAAAAAAAATATAGATTTGCAAACGAATTTATAAAAGCACGTGTAAGAAATTAAAAAACAAGTAATATAAAAAAAAATTTAAAGTCAATTCCTACTTTTTTTCACTACATTGCAGAAAGTCCTTTATAAATAATTTTTATTCATTTTTTTTAAAGTTTATCTGGCGCCATCTATTGGTAGATATATGCAACTTAAATCTAAAAAAAATAAAATTATTGAATTAAATTTAATCAATGAATTCATATTTAAAAAACTGTATTAACATCCAGCGTCATCCATTACAAGTTTAAAAAAATGTATTTCAACTTGAGTGGATGAATAAAAAGTATTTTATGAACGATTGAAAATTTGAACAAGATATATATAGGAAGAGCGTGAGCTAATAGAAGGTATTGAAGAAAAAAAGAGAGAATGTAAGAATTTAAAAAAAAAAAAAAGAAGTAAGAAAAATTCCAAATGATTTAAAATCGATTCCAAAATTTAAAATAAAACGATTAAAAAAATTAACGAAAAAATTAGAAATTAAACTAAAAATTAGTAAACTAAAATTAAACTAAATTAAAACTAAAATTAAAAATTAGATATTAAACGATTTCAAAATTTAAAAAAAAAAAAAAAAAGAGAGAATGTAAGAAATTAACAAAAAGAAGTAAGAAAGATTTCCAAACGATAATATAAAAAAAAAAGCACGCGAAAGAAATTTAAAAATTAAAAACTAAATTCCAAACGATTATACAAAAAAGCACGCGAAAGAAATTAAAAAAAAAAAAAAAAAAAATTGTAAAAAAAAAAAAGAATTCCAAACGATTTATTAAAAGCACGCGAAAGAAATTTAATAAAAAAGAGCGTGAAAGGAATTTAAATAAACCAATAAGAATAACTCTGAAAGAAATTAAAAAAATAAATAAACCCATATGAAACTTTGAAAGTTGAATAGTTGTTAATAAAAGTTTGAAGAAAACACTGATTTAGGATACGAAAAACCCGCTCCCAAAACAATACCCATAAATTTATGATTAAAAAAATAATGGGAAAATTTTACCAAATATAATACATGAAATTTTTCCTCAAAATAGGGTTTTTATACGAAAAAAAAAAAAAAAAAAATATTCATATGCTATATTGGTTATAAAAGTCTGTGTATTAGCGTTTCTAGACTATTACCTACCTTTTAAATATATAATAGCACACATAATAATGCTAAATGTGGAAATAAAATGTAAAATTTTGAAGGAAAAAAAAATCTTTATTAAAAACATACATAAAGTATCTACATAACTTTACAATTCTTTTAAAAGTTAAAAACTTCAACTTTAAAAAGATTTATAACGTTATGTAGATACTTTGTTTTAAAATTTCATATAATAAATATAGTACATTATTCAAATCTGCACATAATGTTCACGTATGTAAAATTTTAAATTAATATAGACCAGAGATTTAGATGAAATTTATTAAATGCCACAGAGGATATTTATTACCCAAGGATTCTTGGCTTCAGTAAATATATTATATTTTTGATTTGTAAAATTTGGCTTAAAAATGTCAATGTTTGTAGTCTTAAAAAATTTAGAAAAACTTCAAGAAAAGTATTTTTAACTTATTGCTCTATATTATCAATGCAGTTCATATCTGCAAAACCTAAATCTTTTTTTTTTTTTTGTTTCTTATCCCACTTGGTAGACAGCAACACCTAAACCAAGTCCTAGAACCTGTGTGGATGTTAGGAGAGAAAAGGGGTGCAGCTTCTGTTATGGTGGAGCACTCTTAGGTAGAAGTCTGACTTGGCTCCGTGACATTGTAGAAGGAGGGCCAGTACCATCCGAGAGGACTTTTGGAGGAACTACCCCACATTTACTTGTCCTGTCGAAGAAAAGCCAGAAAACTTCCACCAGGTAGCTGAAAATCACAAACGTCATTTAAGTCTCCTCGTTTTTTGAAACAGTGTCTACAACAAAGCCGCCAGCGAATTGAATATCCGCCTAATGCTCATCAGCGGCGCTCCTTGCTGCTGAGTCCCGAGTCAGGCAAATATCAATTTGCTGTTCTAATGCAGCTGGCAATAAATAGACAATTAACCTTTATGCCATAAGCAAGGCCATTTAGCCAGGGGGTAAGTGTAACTTGAAGATAGGCCTCGGACACGAGTAACACTACCCCACAACACTCTGCGATCCTATACAGGGACCTACGGTTTCAAGCAGATTCTGAACGATTACAAACATCCATGGCACCGCCGGCTCGAACCCGAAACTTGTGCTACCCAGCGCTAGCCGCTGTGCCGTCAGGCCCCTTTCTCTCTCAATTTAATGAAATAATTTAAAAATTAATTAAAAATCTTTCTGATTTTTATAAGAGCACAATATTTGAAACGAAAAATGAATAATTAAAACTATAAATGTAAATTTTAAAATGCATTAAAAAATAATTTTATTAAATTTTGATAAAAAATATTGATTTTAGATAATAAAACATTAACGAAGTTAGAGTTTTCAATGATTATTGGTTAGGCACCATATAATAACTATATGATGAATTGTAAGAAAGAAAATTTGAACCTTAAGTTTATTTTATGGAAAAAATTTAAGAATTCAAATATATATATATTTTTGCTCTAATACAGCTGGCAAACATTTAGACAGTTGTCTTGGATGCCTTAAGGCAAGCGCTGCACTGATGTTACTCACTTACCCAGGAGGTGCGTGTAGCTTGAAGATAATCTACGGACTCGGAGTAAAAATATCCTGCAGCTCTCTACGATAATGTTAGACCGGGACCTACGATTTAAAGCGGATTATGAACCACTACAAACATCCATGGCACCGTACTCGAACCCTAAACCTGTGGTACCGAGCGCTAGCCACTCGGCCATTTAATCCCAAAAATTCAAATGTATTCTTTAAGAATTTTTTTTCTCAATGCACATAAAGACAGACACGATTAATTTAATTGGTTATTATTCCTCATCATAATTGGCTCAACAGCCCCATGGTGGGCCAAGGCCGCCTGGCTACTGGTAGATTTCGAAACATAAAATGTCTTCTTTTTTACGGGGTAGGGTTGTCTGCCCTATGCCTAACGTTCTACAGTCATATTAGACTGGAACCTACAGTTTAAAGTGGATTCCGAACCACTACAAACATCCATGGCACCGCCGGAACTCGAACCCAAAACCTGTGGTACCGAGTTTGGTTATTGTTAGTAACACATAATTCATTTCGAATTAAATGGCAAAATATGTTTTATTACAAAAATTCGTAAAAATTCGAAACCTTTTAGAATCGAACATAATTGATTGATCTTCCAAGTGGGTGGAACCGATAAATTCTAATGCATTTAAAAAGAATAAGAGTTTATTATCTTACTCAAGATAATATTTTTTCCACCAAATTTTTATCACTCTTCTAGTAAGCATATTTCCGAGGAGGGTTATTGACATTTTTCGTAATGATTCGCCTCTTAGACATACCTCCTGTGCGTGGGTGTTAGGATTTGCCCATGATGTAATTGCTCCCTTTGTCCTTCAAGAACATCAGATCACACGAGCGGTAGTCATCGTTGCAGAGGGGCTGTATACAAAATTACACGATCAACACACTCGACTTTGTCTAGATTAGCAAACTTTTGTATTGTTACTTTTGGCAATTCAAGACATTTAGTTCTTAAAAAAAATGATTATTAATCAAATAAACAGTTCTTTAAAAAAATGATTATTAATCAAATAAACAGTTCTTTAAAAAAATGATTATTAATCAAATAAACAGTTCTTTAAAAAATGATTATTAATCAAATAAACAGTTCTTTAAAAAATGATTATTAATCAAATAAACAGTTCTTTAAAAAAAATGATTATTAATCAAATAAACAGTTCTTTAAAAAAAATGATTATTAATCAAATAAACAGTTCTTTAAAAAATGATTATTAATCAAATAAACAGTTCTTTAAAAAAATGATTATTAATCAAATAAACAGTTCTTTAAAAAATGATTATTAATCAAATAAACAGTTCTTTAAAAAAATGATTATTAATCAAATAAACAGTTCTTTAAAAAATGATTATTAATCAAATAAACAGTTCTTTAAAAATGATTATTAATCAAATAAACAGTTCTTTAAAAAAAATGATTATTAATCAAATAAACAGTTCTTTAAAAAATGATTATTAATCAAATAAACAGTTCTTTAAAAAAATGATTATTAATCAAATAAACAGTTCTTTAAAAAAATGATTATTAATCAAATAAACAGTTCTTTAAAAAAATGATTATTAATCAAATAAACAGTTCTTTAAAAAAAATGATTATTAATCAAATAAACAGTTCTTTAAAAAAATGATTATTAATCAAATAAACAGTTCTTTAAAAAATGATTATTAATCAAATAAACAGTTCTTTAAAAATGATTATTAATCAAATAAACAGTTCTTTAAAAATGATTATTAATTAAATAAACAGTTCTTTGAAAAAAAAAAATGATTATTAATGAAACAAACAGTTCTTTAAAAAAATGATTATTAATCAAACAAACAGTTCTTTAAAAAAATGATTATTAATCAAACAAACAGTTCTTTAAAAAATGATTATTAATCAAACAAACAGTTCTTTAAAAATGATTATTAATCAAACAAACAGTTCTTTAAAAAAAATGATTATTAATCAAACAAACAGTTCTTTAAAAATGATTATTAATCAAATAAACAGTTCTTTAAAAAATTATTATTAATAAAACAGTTCTTTGAAAAAGGTTATTAACTAAACAAACAGTTCTTTGAAAAAGGTTATTAACTAAACAAACAGTTCTTTGAAAAAGGTTATTGACTAAACAAACAGTTCTTTGAAAAAAAGGTTATTAACTAAACAAACTTCTTTGAAAAAAGGTTATTAACTAAACAAACAGTTCTTTGAAAAAAAGGTTATTAACTAAACAAACAGTTCTTTGAAAAAGGTTATTAACTAAACAAACAGTTCTTTGAAAAAAAGGTTATTAACTAAACAAACAGTTCTTTGAAAAAGGTTATTAACTAAACAAACAGTTCTTTGAAAAAAAGGTTATTAACTAAACAAACAGTTCTTTGAAAAAAAGGTTATTAACTAAACAAACAGTTCTTTGAAAAAGGTTATTAACTAAACAAACAGTTCTTTGAAAAAAGGTTATTAACTAAACAAACAGTTCTTTGAAAAAGGTTATTGACTAAACAAACAGTTCTTTGAAAAAGGTTATTAACTAAACAAACAGTTCTTTGAAAAAGGTTATTAACTAAACAAACAGTTCTTTGAAAAAAGGTTATTAACTAAACAAACAGTTCTTTGAAAAAGGTTATTAACTAAACAAACAGTTCTTTGAAAAAAGGTTATTAACTAAACAAACAGTTCTTTGAAAAGGTTATTAACTAAACAAACAGTTCTTTGAAAAAGGTTATTAACTAAACAAACAGTTCTTTTTGAAAAAGGTTATTAACTAAACAAACAGTTCTTTTGAAAAAAGGTTATTAACTAAACAAACAGTTCTTTGAAAAAAGATTATTAACTAAACAAACAGTTCTTTATAACTAAACAAACAGTTCTCTTTGAAAAAAAGGTTTATTAACTAAACAAACAGTTCTTTGAAAAAGGTTATTAACTAAACAAACAGTTCTTTGAAAAAGGTTATTAACTAAACAAACAGTTCTTTGAAAAAGGTTATTAACTGAACAAACAGTTCTTTGAAAAAAAGGTTATTAACTGAACAAACAGTTCTTTGAAAAAAGGTTATTAATTAAACAAATGGTGCTTTGCAAAATAATTATTTAAATAATCAATACTTTGAAAAATGATTACTATTTAAATAATCAATACTTTGAAAAAATGATTACTATTTAAATAAACAGTTCTTTAAAAATGATTACTATTTAAATAAACAGTTCTTTAAAAAATGATTACTATGAAATAAACAGTTCTTTAAAAATGATTACTATTTAAATAAACAGTTCTTTAAAAATGATTACTATTTAAATAAACAGTTCTTTAAAAATGATTACTATTTAAATAAACACTGTTTTGAAAAAGATTATTAACCAAACAAACAGTTGTTTGAGAAATAATTATTATGGAAACAGACAATTCTTTGAAAAATAATTATTAAGAAATAAACATTTTTTGAAAAATTATTTATTAAACAAACGGTTTCTTGAAAAAGGTTTATTAACCAAACAAACATGTCATTGAAAAAAGATTAACATACAAACAAATAGTTCTTTGATAAAATTATTAATAAAACAAACAGTTTTTAAAAATGATTATTAATTAAACATATAGTTCTTTGAAAAATGGTTATTATGTAAAAAAATAGTTCTTTGAAAGATGGTTATTAATTAAACAAACAGTTCTTTGAAAAATAATTATTGATTAAAAACAATCGAAAGCGAAACAGTAAAAAGCAAACATCTAAAGAATGGTTTGTAGCATTTCGCTGAACCATTTCATAAGATATTATATGTCTGTAATGTATTATTTGATATATATATAAGAAAGTCCTTTTACTTTTGTTTAGTTCAAATAATTCTTTTACAGGTAAACATTTTTTAAACGAAATAACTTTTCTACATTGATCTGTTAGAAATGTTTTCTAGAATGGCTATTGTTAGGAGAAAGAGGAAATGAGCTTTTTGTTGGGCATACGTTTTTGGGAAGACTATAATAAATATAACAAAATAAATTTTCCCATTTTTTAGAGATGTGACAAATATTATTTATTAGTCTCATTCATTCATGTTATTATCGTATAATGCATGAAATATTTACTTTATGTACACAAAATATAAACAACAATTAGTTTTTAACAAAAGATAACTTCAATAATAATATTTTTAAAACAATGCTTAAAAATGAATTAATTGTCATACATAAAAGTATAATTCATATCAATTGTTATTAATACTTATGGTTTTGAATATTTTACTAAGTAAAATAAATTGTAAAATTAATTAATTTTACTAAGCAAAATAAAATGCAAAATGAATTCATTTTAATAGGCTAATTAAATTGCAAAAATGGAATAATTTGTCTACGCTTTTTACTGAACGATGGATTTTCTTTTGTTACTTTAATTTATAACTCGGCTGTAGCGAGAGACGACATATTTAAATCTATTTTTTATCATTATAACAGACACAGAAGATTCAATAGCATAACAGTTAAATTTCACCATTATAATTGAAATAGAAGAAACAGATAACATTGTGACTTTATCCGACTTATATAATTTTCAAAGCTACTGAACAATTTATAACTGTTTTTATGGTTATTTTTAATTTATTATTATACTCAGATGTAGAGTAAGGCAACAATTTCTAAATACATTTATTATCATTATAACAGTTATTGAAGAAGATTCATTATCATAACAGGTCAATTTCATCATTATAATCAAAATCGAAGAAGAAACAAAAAAAAAAAAATTTACGAAAATTGTGCAACTTTATTATAACTACTCAAAATTGCACAGTGTTTAAAAAAAATTCAATAAAAGATTCAGAAACGAATAAATTATTATAGATTCATAAATATTATTATATCAGTTACAGAAAAATCATTATCATAACAAGTCAATTTCATCATTATAATCGAAGTAGAACAAACAGAAAAAACTTCATGAAAATTGTGCGACTTTATTATAATTATTCAAAAGTACACAATGTTTAAAAAAATTCGATTCAAAGACAAATAAGTTATTATAGTTTAATAAAATGCAACAGCTATTTATTAACTCGTTTATGTAAAAAATCATTTCACTTCTAATAAACAAAATACACAGTGATTGAATAACGTGAAAAAAAAAAAAAAAAATCAAATAGTGGAAAGAAATTTACTAACTGTTAAAATTACAAATCGTTAGAAAAAACAGCACATCGAAATACAAAATTGGAAAATTAAATATCATAAAATATCGCGTGTAAAAGTATCAGTTTTTCGCATTTCTTTTTATTTTCAGTTTTTCCAATATTGTTTCTTTTTAAAGCTGGGAATTTTCCAATATGAGAGGTATACATAACTGCTTATGTCTAACATACCATCCAGAAATCCATGTAGCGATTTTCCCACAATCGCATACTTTGATGGAGTATTGTGTTTTCAGTTAATGTGATATCGTATTTCACGAGAAAATCTATATTTCGCGGCACTTTGATCAGGAGACTTCTGGTTTGGCTTCCATTCATTCTTATTTGTATTCATTACCTCACCACGCAGAAAATCCCCGTGTCACATGGATAGACCCGATTATTAGATGGCTTGGTTATGTACGGTTAATGCTTCCTTGCTGGACAAATATTAATGTCAACAAGTTAAACCTTTTGAGAAATTGCGGTGTCTGCCTTGGTCAGAGAAAATGAACTTTGGGGTCGTTATTTTTTAAACTGAACTTTTTTTATAGTTTGAGCTATAAACTCTTTGAAACTCTTGCGTTATAGTCCATTTAAAAAATGTAAGGCCTTTTTTTTTTTTTTTTTTTTAGGAAAAACGTTTTAAGGCTGTTTTTTTTTTATCAATTTGTTTCCCAAATACAGACATTTTAGCATGACGCTATTTGCCACGACAATGAAAGTATATAATATATATATATATATATATATAATTTAAACTAGAAGGTCTTACTTGCTACCCCTTGGATAAAGTTGAATCTGCTACATATTTGTATTGTTGTGGCAAGTGACGTTATGCTAAAATGTCTGTATTTGGGAAACAATTGGTAAAAGCAGTCTTAAAACGTTTTTCAAACAATTTTTTTATTTTAATGCAGCTGGCAAACACAGATAGCTTGGTCTTGGATGCCTTAAGGCAAGTGCTGCACAGACGCTACTCACTTTGCATTACCCAGGGGGCGCGTGTAACTTGAAGATAAGCCACAGAGTAACAATGTCCCCGCAACGCTCTACGATCCTATTAGACCGGGACCTACTTTTAAAGTGGATTCCGAATCACTACAAACAACCATGACACCGCCGGGACTCAAACCCGAAACCGGTGGTACCGAGCTTCAGAGCGCTAGCCACTCGGCCATTCAGGCCTCTTTTTCAAATATATATATATATATATATTCTGTTGTACAACGGTGGGTCACTTGCTTTTACTAATGTACACCCCAAACAACCCACAGACGGGTGATGACGAAAATAATTGCTACTAGGAGGACTTCCTTGCCGGTAACTACCTGACAATTGCGTGTTGTATGGGGGAAACCATGAAAACTTTTACAAGATATCCTGAGAGTCTTAACAGATGCATGTTAGGCTTGCTAAAATATTAACTTAACTGTTAATTTGACGAAACGAAGAATTAATGGTTTTTTTAAGCAGTAGTGTTAGAACTCGACACTATAGAGCTTTAGGAATAATCTACTTTATTGTCAACGTAGTTAAATTGAACTCTTTGTTCACGGATGGTATTTAGCAGTTGATAATAGTTCTTCACAGACTGGGCGCTATGTGGAGTTTAACTTTAGTCTATTCAACCGTTCGGATAGCAAGGGTTTGATATTAATAATTGATTTTTATCAATCTTTTTTTGTGGAATTTCTATAATTTTTTTATAAGTATAAATAAATATTTTATTTTATTTAATAAATCAGCGTATTTATTGCGATTAAAAATTTCTAACGAACCTTTTCTAAGAATAATAGCCCTTTTAAAATAGAATGTTAAGAAAAGACACTAGTTCAAAATGTGCTTATTTAAATATTCTAGTGCAGTGTATCGAATTTAAAAGAATTTTAAGCGAATTTCATCGAATAGTACAGTATATCAATTTCAAATTTAATTTTTTTGCAAATGAAAAAAAAAGTAAATATACACACAGAAAATATAACATAAGGTAGTAACATTTCTCTTAGTAAATCTCCTAATAAATACATTTTATGTTACAATTCATATTATTGCTGTTGATAGTATAGCATTCATGTATTGAACACACAAAAAATTTAAATGGTAATTTTAATTTTAATTTAATGTAATTAAAAAATTAAAATTAAAATTTAATGTAATTAAAAAATTAAAATTAAAATTTAATGTAATTAAAAAATTAAAATTAAAATTTAATGTAATTAAAAAAATTAAAATTAAAATTTAATGTAATTAAAAAATTAAAATTAAAATTTAATGTAATTAAAAAATTAAAATTAAAATGTAATGTAATTAAAAAATTAAAATTAAAATGTAATGTAATTAAAAAATTAAAATTTAATGTAATTAAAAAATTAAAATTTAAATTTAAATTATAAAATAAACAAAAAAAAATTAAAATTTAAAAATTTAAAATAAAATTTAAATTTAATTTAATTAAAAAATTAAAATTAAAATTAAAATTATAAAATAAATTTTAAATTTAATTTGATTAAAAAATTAAAATTAAAATTATAAAATAAATTTTAAATTTAATTTGATTAAAAAATTAAAATTAAAATTATAAAATAAATTTTAAATTTAATTTGATTAAAAAATTAAAATTAAAATTATAAAATAAATTTTAAATTTAATTTGATTAAAAATTAAAATTAAAATTATAAAATAAATTTTAAATTTAATTTGATTAAAAAATTAAAATTAAAATTATAAAAATAAACAAAAAAAAAAATTTAAATTTAAAACTTTAAAATAAAATTTAAATTTTAATGGTGTTAAATTTAACCTTTAATTTATATTAGCTTTGATGATTAACACGTTAACTCCAAGTAATCTACTTGGAGATTCGACCACTTTTCTCTTCAACTGAATGATGCGCTTTTATGAGTGAATTTTTATGGATCTTAATGCTTCCAGTCCAATGGTATTTTCAATTTTCTTCCCGCAACCAGTATGAAGGGTTTAATCCTTCAGCCAACGCACTCAATTTCACGATACTACTACACACTTGTGGTTGATTCAAACCCAATTTTTAATCTAATTTCTCAACAACATATCAACTCATTTAACAAAATATAAATTACTTTATAAATTTTAATGGGATTTTTTAGGACACAAGCATTATTTGATTTAAATAGTAATTTCAAAATGTAAAACATCAATTTTAAGTTACTTCTGTTTTTTTTTTTATTCTTTTTTTTAACTAAATTTTTTTCCTTTTACTTTTCGACACACTTAATAATTTTAAATATAAAATAGATACTGGTTTTCTGGTTAAAATACTATCTATTGTTTAAAATCTATTGTTTTAGATTATATTTACGTTTGAAAATTTCGATGAAATAAAGCATGTAAATTCAATATTCAATGCGAGAAATCAGCTCAAAACTCGAAAATATTTTTCTTGCATACATACAAATTACGTTGTATGGACACTTTTTGTTATACAGACTATTAATCAGTATGTTTTCCAAAAAACTATTTGTATATGACCAGAAAGTGTGTGTTTTACTGGTTCACTAAGGTTTATCACATTTTCACAGGCTAATAATGTCTTTCTATTAGATTTTGTTTATCATTTTTACATATACAGATTTCTTAGGGCGCTTTACTTCTTCTTCGGTGCCTTTGAACACTTTTTTTCATATGAGGTGGAATACATTTGGGGTCTGATGGGGAGTGAACAGCTAGCTAACCATATAACATATTTTTTTAATAAAACCATAGCATTAGTTACACTTGAGAATCACAACATATACGTCAAACTAGCAATTCAATGACATCAAAAATTTTTACCGAATTAGATATCTGTCTATAGTTTCAAGTGGACCTAGCTACTTATAATTTCTCCATTTAAAGTGGCAGACTCTAAAATCTGATTGGCTTTTAAACCCCTAATTAGTTGCTGTTTTCGGGTTCGAGTCCTGCCGTGTCATGGATGCTTGTAGTGGTTCGGGATCAACTTTAAACCCCAGGTCCCGGTCAAATACGAACATAGAGCTAAATTTCAAGAGGTTGGTTAAGAGTTGAGGCGCTAACAAACCTACCCTGTAAAAAAAAATTCTTATGTTTCGAAATCTGTTAGAATGTCGTGGCCCACCATGGGCTGTTGAGCCAAATATGATGATGATGGTATACATTTACACCTCGTTTGTTGGTTTTGCAGCAAATTCTTTCAAATCATTATATCGTCAATGACAATTTTGAAAAGCTCTGTAAAGTCACAAAGGCGTGACACATTATTGACATTGTAACTTTGGATGAGATATTTATTATCCATTTTGTTCCTTCTTTACTGAAATTAAAATCACAATTATAGTTCATTGCTGAATATGAATCTACAAAATTTACTTTCTGTTCGAATTCTGTTTCATGATCAAATTCTGAAATTTCATTAAATTTTCAATGATCGGAATTTTCACTTAGTGGCATACAAAATCAGATAAGAAGTGCCTGATAAGAAGTTTCCAATTCATTCGCATTAACACCTACACTTATTCCACGAAATTTTTGGAATAATTAATTGAATAGAATATTTAGAACGAATTTATCTCAATAAAAATGTTATTAGCAGACTCAGAACTCATCATTACAGAGGGATAAAGATTCTCCGAGACCAGACCAGAGAATACATGCCCCAATTCTTTCTAACTCCCTAAGCACATTCTAGAGTGCCCAGCACTCACTCCCCATGTTTTGCAATTGGGTAGGGTGCCAATCGAGGCCAACTTAAGAGAAGTCCTGTATAGTGAAGCGGCGCCATTGCTTGCGGCCGCTATCGTGAAGACTTTTGACTTGATCCGACTTTAATAATAATATTTTAAATCCATGGACAGAAAAACGAAAATTTTTCAATCTTTGCTGTTAGCACTTGTATGCCATCATCCCCATTATGTTAAATTTATTTAAAAAGTTAATATATGCGCAGGGGTCAAGAAGACCCAAGCACTCCTGTCAGAATGGAAATCTCCCTTTTTCTTCTAGTCTCTCCCTTCTATGAGATACAGGTAGATACAAAGAAAAACTGTCTACAAATACGGAGAAATTCCGAGTAATTTTAGTGAAAAGAAATAAGTGGGGTCTTTAATCCCAATGCGTATTGAAATTAAAAAAGGAGGTTTAAATTTGGACGTAGAAAATTCCAATAGTATTATTGAACAACATTTAAAAATTTGAAAATATTTGCAGGAGAAATTTTGCTTTCATTTTCATATTTTTAATACATTCTGTTTTTGGTAGGTAGGCAATAAAGTTAGACTGTTTAAAGCAATGACTTAATGAAGGCTGATATGCTTAGTCCACATAAAAAGTTCCACATAGAAAATATGTCAATCAAAACTAACTAGTAGTAGTTAGAAACTGGTTTTCTAAGCAAAGAAAAACAGAATTGATACATCGGAACCTTTTAAAAAGTTTTATTTGTTTATATAGATTCCAAAATGTGCATTTAATACTAATCATCGCTGTAAAATACGCGGATTATATAGTGGTTTTGGTTTGTTTGTCGCTCTACGGTCAATTTTGTTAGTGACTAATTAGACCGAGACCTACAGTTTCATGTGAATTCGAGCCTCTAACAAACATCCATGCCATCGTCAGGATTCGAACCTGAAGCTTGTGATAACAAAGGACAGAGCGCTACCCAATTGCCTATTTTTCTTGTCATCAGATGTTTTGATGACAAGAAAAGATACCCGTGAGCCATAAAATGAATTATTCTAAAAAAATGTAAATATTTATAATATTATTAAGTTATTTTCCGAATTAATACTATTATATTCTTAAAAAATAAATGCTATCAAATTAAAGGCGAAAACAAAATTATGTGGAATTCTCCGATAAGATGATAAGGTTTAATTAGACAATCTATTTGTTTAGACAATTTATATAAATGATTTACATTATTTTAGAATGAGTTCTTTAAAAAAGTGTAACCTTTAATTATGCATATACAAAGTGATGAAATTTCACAGACATTATGACGTCACAACGAGTATACCATTCCAGTAGGGACGAAAGTACAGAGAAAGGGAATTTCCTTTTTTTTTTTTCCCGCTTGGCAATGTTTTTTTTTTTTTTTCTTTTTTCTTTCTCGACAAAAATCCAGTAATGAATTTTTTTTCAGTTTAATATCAAGATTTGGAACTTTACATACGCGCGGTAAATTTTTATTTGTAACAATTTTTTTAAATTAATAGATCAAAATTAAAATTAATTATATTCTTAGAATAAGTAAACCGAGTGACTATTGCTCTGGCGCTCGGTGCCACAGGTTTCGGGTTCGAGTCCTGATGGTGCCATGGGTTTTTTGTAGGGATTCGAATCCACTTTAAACCGTAGGTCCTTGTCTAATATGGCTGTTGAGCTTTGGGCTAAGGCTGGCAACCCTACCCCGTAAAATTAAAAACATCTCCCGCCTCGTAATGTGCCAGTTGGCAGACGTCCATTGGGAACAATGGGGCTGTTGCGCCAATGATGATGATGTTATTCTAGAAAGCTTTTTATACTACTTATTGCTTAAAACTGTTAGAATAATAAATGTTTCAGCAGATATAGAAAATTCACTTGTTGGTATGGCAATCTTTATGTTATGATATGAATTGATACAATGCGTTTTCATCGATGAGTAAAGTTTATAATAAAATTTAGTTAATTTTATTAAAACTAGTAAATAATTAAATTTAAAATCTATAACAGAAAATTTTTAATTCTTGTAAAAATTAAAGTTTATGAGCATTCAAACACAAGAAACAAATATATAAGATTTGAACATATTGTATTTAATATAATTGTTTTTACATACATGTTAAACATATCTTTTTAACTTAATCTGAGCATTATGTTTTAAATATTATAAATACGTGAAACTGAGACTGACAGACGAGTGACTAGCACTCTGTCCGTTGGTACCACGTGTTTCGGGTTCGAGTCCTGGCTGTGCCAGGGGATGTGCGTAGTGGTTCGAACCACATTAAACTGTAAGTCCCTCTCTAATACGAGTTTGAACTTAGCGGAGGCATGGATATTTGTTAGTGGTTCAGAATCCCCGTTAAACTGTAAGGTCGCTGTCTAATGTAAAAAATGACCGTAAAGCTACAAACCAAACCTATTTAATATGAAAGTTGTGGAGCGTTGGACGTAAGCTGACAATCTTATCTGTAAAAAGAAAACACTTCCTGTCCCAAATTTTCATGTTGCTGATGCTCCAACGAAGAAAAATGCGTGACATTGGTTTAAATTCCTGAGTTTTTTAATCAACTTCATTTTATTAAATTCTTTTTCATTCAGACAAAAATTCAAGTAATTAATTTTCTTCAAAATATAAAGATATGAAATTCTATGTGATGTAAATTTTGTTTGCATAATTTTAAATTAACAGAGCAAAAATAACATTCTAAAAGCGGAAAACAAATTTCTTACATTTCCTTCCGGATTTAACAAATAATGATTGTTAAAAATAATTTTCTATTTCATACTTCAATTATTATTATTAATAAATAAAAATCTATTACAGGAAAGAAAAAAAAAAGTAAAATTGTCTGTAATCAAAAGTAAGTCATATCAAACTGTTATCAGAAAATACATATTTTCAGTATTCAATTAGTAAGAAAAGATATTAATATTTCTTAAAATTAAGAGAAACGTTTTAAATAAATTATTAATATGGTGAATATAGAATTTTGGATAAATTTAAACATGAAATTTATACACAGAACGAAGAAATAAATGCACAGTTTCATAATGATTTAATACCAAACAGGTTTGGTTTGTCGCTTTAGGATCATTTTTTGCACATTTCAAGATAATTAGACTTGAATTAGTACCGTTTCCTTCTTCAAGTATCTTCAGTTCAAATTTGAACTCATTATGACGGGTGGTTCTTTTTTTTACAGCATTTTGAAAGTGGAACTTTAATTATAATCATCCTGTATGTAGATTAGTCCCAGAAAGAAGAAAATTTATAAAAGTTACATTTTTTCCTATTACAGATACTGCTATAGATTGCAAACTAATTTCATATTAAATAAATAAAATAGGAATAAATAATTAAAAAATAGAATAATCATATGACCTTCATTTAAAAAAAGTGTCGAACACCAAAACATTCTTTAAGTTGTTCATCGTAAAAGGACAACTTTAACAAAATCTTAAAAGAAATTAAAATTAAAAATTCTCTCTCTCACAAATAACATGAATTTAAAATTCTTATAAACGACAACATTTGAAATTACGTATAATCTACACAAATATAATTAGAGATTCATTTTCAAATCAATATTCATTGAAGAAAATACTGTTTTGCTCTCAAAATCTTTCATCATATCCTTATATTGCAAGGGAATATCCTTAATTTTTAAAATATATTAGAATTCCTTAATAAAGAAGGATTTTTCCGACTCTTAAAACGCATTAGACACAGGATTAAATGGCGTTTTAGAGGAATGACCCGCTTTCTAAACCGAGTGTCCCCACACAAAAAAACGAGGTCAGCAGTGATTAAGTTCTTCCCCAACTGCGCCCTGTTGAGCGCTTGCCAATTACAAATCTGGGTTTTCAATACCCGAACAGCACAGTGTCGAACGGCGTCTCTGTGGCGAGACGCAAGTCAACATGTACAAAATTTCCAACTCAAAAGGCGCGCTCCCCCAAACTATTGTTCACTGTCATTAGCAAGAGTGAGGAGTCGGTCAAAAAATTCCCGCCTCATGACTACTGAGTCAGATTATATAACTACTCTAGACTCTTTTCCGTAATTTTATGTAATCTGATAGATAGAGCAATAGGCTTCCAAACCACTACCAATGAGATTTTCATCAAATTCCAAGATTATGCCTATAAAACTTTCGAGATGAAAAAAAAATATATATATTAAAATTAATGTTCTTAAGTTAGTAAGCTAAACATGCATTTATATTCAAGAAATGCTCTCTAACAAATATTCTTCTCGTCTTTAGTTGTCTTAAATATCCTTTATCGCTTTACAAATCCTTTGCCAGTTCTTTTTTTTCACTGTCCATACCATAGAATCATTATTGCGCCTACTACTGCTGTGTCAAAAGTAAGACCAATTTTCAATTTAAATTTCCCGGGCATATAGTATTTCAATTTCTTTCCTCTTTTAGGTTGCTGGCACTATCCTTGACATCTGTGTGAAGTTTGACGTCCAGATATTCATTAGTGTTTGAGTTCCGCTTGGCTTTGTCAGACTCTAAAACTGATTCCGGCGATTTTCGAAATGTCTGAATCAATTGAGCAAAGAACGTGCATTAAATTTTGTTTGCGGAAACGTATAGAATGTTGCAGAAGACATTCGGGGAGCATTCCTATATCGGAAAGAAATGTTTACATGCGATAAAAACTGTTCAAAGATGGCAGAGAACGCGTTGAAGACGAAGAGCCCTCAGGTCGACCACCAACCTCAACCAACGAAGCTCACGTCCAAAGAATTAAAGATTTGGCTCTTGCAAACCGCCGATATACAATTAGGGACCTTGCTAATGATGTTGGAATTTCAAATTCCATTTTAAAAAATGTTTTGGGTCTCAAAGGCGTCAAATCTCGATTGGTACCGAAAACACTGAATGCGCCAGTTCATACTGCATTGATTCTTCTTGACTTTTTCGCCAAAATGAAAACCCATATCATTCCACAACCATCGTATTCACCTGATTTAGCATCGTGGTACTTGGCTATTCCCGAAACTCAAAAGACCACCTGGGGACACCGTTTTGAGTCGATTGAAGAGACATTTGAAAATCGCCACAATCAGTTTTAGCGTCTCACAAAACTAAGCGTAACTCGAGCACTAATGAATATTTTGACGTCAAATTTCCCACAGATGTAAAGAACAGTGCCAACAACCTAAAAAAAATTGAAATACCATATGCCAAGGAAATTTAAAATGAAAAACCGGTCTTATTTTTGGACACAGTAGTATACCGACACTCGACTCTTTTCCGTAATTTCATGTAATCTGATAAACAGAGCAATAGGCTTCCAAACCACTACCAATGTGGTTTTCAACAAATCGCGAAGATTATGGATATAAAATTTTCGAGATGTAAGAAAAGTTCTTGTTAGTAAGCTAAACATGTACTTACATTCAAGAAATGTTCTTGTAACAGTTCTTCTTCATCACTGCCTATTTCAGACCTTTCATTCTTTTAAATATCATTGCTGAATCATCTACCAGTTCTATATTTATTGTCCATACCACAGAATTATTATTGCATCTACTAACTGCTTGTATTACAAAAATAACAGTCACTCTCTGTATTTGTTTTCATAGAATGCATCTGATTAGTATTCCAGTTCTATGAATCCTTTAAATTCTGTGTCCGATACGATGTCAATTCTAGTAGTAGTTTACATCAAATTTCCCAATAGAGGGATACGTTTATATTTATTTGTGTTTTATGTTATTAAAAAATGGTGCCATCATTTTTCACTCTCTGAAACGTCAAAACAGAATATTTGATATATTTTTTAAATTTTGTGTCTTATAATTTCCTACTAGCCTAGTAATTTCTATAAATACTAATTAGTTCCTTAGAATAGAGTAGTATTTATGGAACTACTTAAAGCTCACTACATAACTGTGCCTAGAGCTGAAAAACTCTTTTATAGTTTGGGATTGATGAGTCTGAATTTGTGCATATTGGGTTGGCAACTAAGTGATTGCTGATTTTGCCAATAGATGGCCTTAGCACATTATTTTATTTGGAGTCAGTTGAAGTTCACTGATTATTTGAAATTCTGCTTTCATTAGTATTTTTCTTTTCATTTATTAATTCTTTTCCTCTGATTTCTTCCTCAAGAGTAATTGGATAAATTCAGATAAAGCTGCTAACGCGAGCATAAATCTCAAAATCACGTCAAGTCAAGTCCCATTCTTTTGTTTTGCCAACGTGCTCAAAGCACCCAACCTATAATGTTTTCTGGTTGTTTGACTTTCGCCTTTTAATTTAGTAAAAAAAAGCATCGATCAGTAATTTAGCTTTTTGTTTTAATCCTGATTTAAAAATTGGAAGAACAAGATGCTCATTTCAGACATATTTTGTTGTGTTATTTCCGAAAAGGCAAGAATGCATTCGCACGTACACAATAAGTCATGTGTCATATATGGAAATGAAGCTTTGAAAGAAGGCATTGTTGAAATTGGTTTGCCAAATTTACTTCTGTGATTTTTCACTGAAAAATGAGCAAACGATCTGGCCGTCCAGTTGGTTAATGAGACCGTTATCTCTTCAGATCGTCATAGCACAACACGTGCGATTGCAGAGAAACTCAATAAATCGCGTACATGCATTAAAAATTAAAACAACCTGGCTATGTACCAAGAAACTCGATTTATGGATCCCTCATCAGTTTAAGGAAAATTCATTTGACGCAACGCATTAGCATCTGCGATTCGCTTCTGAAACTGCTGATAACAGGCGACGAATGTGGATAGTTTTTAACAATATTAATCGAGTGATTCGTACGTGATGCTAGATGGACTCAATCCCAGACGACAAATTAAAAGCAAAGATTCACCAAAAAAGATTGTGCTGCCAGTTTGGTAAGATTATAAATTTTATTATTTGGTGATTATGTATTATTATTTGGTAGGATTATATATTATTAATTATTTGTGGGATTATATATATTAATTATTTGAGGGATAATATATTATTAATTATTTGGAGGATTATATATTATTAATTATTTGGAGGGATTATATATTATTAATTATTTGGAGGGAATATATATATTAATTATTTGAGGGATTATATATTATTAATTATTTGTAGGGATTATATATTACTATTTGGTGAGATTATACACAGTCCAGTCACATTAATGACCACCACCTACTTTCTATGTCAACGGAAATAACCAATCACAAAAGGCAGGTGGCAGCACATTGTATATAAAGGATGACCTAGGGCATCGGAAAGCATTTCAATCGTTGGCGTAATGCAGAAACCTGCAGCGGTCCGCTCTGCCAAAGGTGGTTATTCTGGTTTTTGACGGGTGGTCACATTAATATGACTGGACTGTGTATATTATTATTTGGTGGATTATACATTACTATTTAGTGGGACTATATATTACTATTTGGGGGTATTATATATTATTCTGCAATTTGAATTTTTACCAAGAAACCAAACGATTGATTCAAACGTGTACGCTCACCAACTCGCCAAACTGCGCGATACAGTTCAAGAAAAAGAAGCCAAAAATTGGCCAATCATTAGGGTGTTGTGTTCTAGCATGATAATGTAAAACCCTCGCACATCTTTAGTCACTCACCAAAAAGGATTGGAACTAGGTTGGTATGTGTTGTCTCATCCAACCACAGTCCTAACTTTGCACCTTCATTTATTATTTCGGTCCATGCAGAACTTTCTTAAATAAAATTTTTATTAACGCTGATATGTGATGTAAAATCAGATTTAATTCATTTTTGCTGGCAAAAAATCAGAAATTTTATAAACATGGAGTTACGACAATGCCTGAAAGATGGCAAATGGTCAGCTGACAAAAACGGGCACATCTAATTGAATAAAGTCCTATTTTTAAGCAAAACATTTTGAATTTTTCCTTCTTATTTAAAATCTGCAATTACTTAGTTATCAACCCAATATATATCAGAGTAGTTCCTTAAGCTTAAAACCAAACATTTTCTTGTAATTTTCGATCTAAAAACCTACATTTAAAGCCGAAATTCAGTATTCGGTTGAAAATGAAAGTGGCAATATAATGGAACGCGTATCCGTTTGCAGCTTGAAATAAGCATAACCTTGCTGCGTGGTATTTATTTACTTTGTACTTTAACATACAAGCGATGATTGTTGGCGAATTTTGGTAGTTTACATGATATTTATTTAATGTTTCATTATATTTTATACAAAATGTTCAGATAATCATAAACAAGGTAATATTTTCTGGATCTATTTATTTTTAGTAAGCACATAGTTCAATAAATGCATGACTTGAGAGAAGAAGAATGTTTAGAATCGTTTCCTTGTAACATGCTTGTATCTCCTAAATAAAAATGTGATTAGGAAAAAGAAGCCAAGCAGTGATTCGGCGCCAATTCTAGTGGAAGTTTGCACATACTATGTCATCGTTTAGAATAGTAGGATGCGTACATATTTGTGTTCTTTATGTTATTAAAATGGAACAGATCGTTTTTAACGCTTTTGAAACCTCAAACAGACAGGAAAGTATTCTTTGTTTTGATTACTTGATATTTCTTTTTATTGTATTTCTTAAACTTTTCTACAAACCCGGCAATTTCTATAAACACTAATTAGTTCCCCAGAATAGAGCAGTGTATATGAGACTAACACAGTTCACAGCACCGCGGGTGCCTAGAGCCGAAAAAATTGGTTTACAGTTTGTGATTGATGGGCTGAGTGTGTGCAGACATATAAAGACGGCGGCAACAATATTGATGAGTCTTTCACCTCTTCTTTTTCTCTATTTTTATTGCCGATATGCTCCCATCTGATGCTAAACTCGTAACTGCTATCTACGCTGGTGATATTGCAATCCTTAGCAGAAATAAAAACACTGAATTCTTCGCTATCACCCTTACTAATCACCTTAAAGTTCTCAATAGCTGGTTCAATAAATGGGAAAATTTCTTTAAGAATGTAGATAAGACTGAAGCCTCTCTTCTCTAGCTGGAAATAAACGGAAAAATTTGTGATCATGATCAACAATAATGTTATTCCTTGGAATAATCCAAACTAAATATTTAAGGAGTTATTCTCGATCAGCATTTAATTTGGAAACAACACATTTTCCGTACATCAATAAATTTCTTCTTATTGCTCTTCCGGGCAACTCTGCCCACATATAAATACAAATAATTCTACCATGATCAGAGATAACAAATTTTTTCTTTTATACTGCCTATGCTTTGCCCAA